>DF240778.1:0-104313 GCA_000507305.1 Breviolum minutum Mf 1.05b.01
CCCTTGACAATTAATGCAATATATACTCCGTTTTCGCCCTCACTTTTTTTACATTGGACAAGTTCGTTTCAGAATCTTGCCAAACCACCAATCCGCTCCCAGAGTTTCGTTTTGGATGACCTGACAGGCTTTTCGAAGGTGAGTTCGAAAATTACATCGAATGTTGGTGTCTCGAGGAAATGAAGAACGAAAACGAAAACGAATGACGAAAGCAGAAAAACAACACATCTTTTTTCTTCACCAAGGTGTTGATGTGGACTACCGTTCCCAACGCAATGAAACGTATCATCCTGAGTTTTTCATGCCAAAACTTTGCAATGTTTTGTCGCTCCATTGCCTTGGTTTGGGCTCATTGTTGAGCTATTGCCACCATCACCCGTGCTCACCTCCAGCTTTGCGGTTTGAAGGTTTTATGACCTGCAGCTAAATGTCAGAGATGAATCTGGTGCGGAGATCACTTCTCTTGAGGACTTTTGAAGGGATGTTTTCCCATGTAATGAGATCAGAAGTATTCATTCCTTTCATGAGCTGCGATTTTGCAGTGTTTTGTGTTACTTGAGTCGGTTTTGTAATCTTTGCCAGAATAGTGGCTTGATTAGTTTGAATCTTTATTACTTGATGTCATGTTACTTGATCTCATGTACTGAGAATATGTTCAACAGTTTTTCAGTTTAAGTATCAACTGTTTGAGGACTCCCTGAAAGACTTTGTCCGAGAGGAGATTCTGGAGGAGACAATCTTTCAAAAAAGCAGTGGTGATGTAGGCGTTTGCCCCCTTTTTCATGGTTTACCCACCTTCCTTCTTGCATTTGTTGGTACTTCTTTGTATCCTTGTCATCATCCTTGTCGTCATCATCATCATCATCATCATCATCATCATCCCCATGCTAGAACCCAAATCAACTAATACCACTATAATCTACTGTATACAGATACCTACATCGATTAGAGTCGTTTTTTGGGATTTTTTTTGGGGGTTCCAGAATGCACATGTGAAATGTCACAAAAATTCTGTTTTTCACATTGAAAAAAAAATCGCAAACGGAAAACCCTGGGCCATTTTTAATGGAGAAAAATTGCAGGGTGACAATGCCTATGATGCAGAATCTCATGGAAAGCAGCGAGCTCGAAAGGCCGAAACTTCCAAGTCGCAGATTCGGTGAGTCCTTTTTTTTTTTGGTATGTAAGGAAACAACTCACAACTCCACTCCTTCCATAGCAAAACCCCAAGGTTTTTGGTGGTGCTTTTGTTCAAAATTGCTGATTGATTCCCTTAATCTTTTTTGGGGGAAAAAAACATCCAAATTTGACAAAAAACATCTATTTTAGTAGTATATGATTTTGGTGCTGGTGAAAAAAAACAACCACCACAAACAACCACAGATGATTTTTTCCATCCAATCGTTGCGGGCCCAGGGCATTCGCTTCAAGCGTTTTCCACCGGTGCTCTACATCCAGCTGAAGCGCTTCATGTTCGACATCGAGAAGATGGACATGTCCAGAGCCCCAGGTTGGGAAGGAAATTACGGGAAGTTGTAGGATGGTTGTAGATGGTTACAAATTAGATTCTACAAAGAATGTTTGAGGGCATCAAAAAGGCCACCCTTTTCTGAGTGGCATACACCACACAATTCGATGCAGGAGGGACCTGGGACCTGAGGGACCAAACAGACCGGGATTTTCAGGACATTGTCAAGCCAAGGAACAAGCTCAACAGCAAGATGGAGTTTCCGCAAATCTTGGACCTTGAGGTGTCGATTTTGTTGAAATTTGACCACAACTGGTATCCATGTGTTGATTTTTGCATAGATGGACGCTTGATCGAATCAGCTAGGTTTTTAGATGTTGCAAGTTCATTGTCACTTTTGGTGTTCCGAAGCTCATGTTTGCTTTCATGATTTTTGTTGGTTCGCTTGAGGCTTTTTCCAAAGGTAGCGGTAAGTACATGCTGCACACTGCCCCGAGCTCATTGCTTCGCTGTTATGAAGGCAGGTGAAAATTGAAATGCACCGAGGTCATTGTGCATAGTGGTGGTGTCAGCAGTGGTCACTACTATACCTTTGTCCGTGTACGGGAAAGTTGCTTCTTTGCAAGCAGTCGCCTGTGTTGGTTGGGTGAAACCCTTCAAATCCCATCGGAATTTTCCTCGGGACCTCGGTGGTTTATTGAGGTGAAGGCAAGAGTCAATGGATCAAGTTTGACGACGATGCTTGGCAGACTCCACAAAACTCCAGGGAGAAAACAACATGGGATTCACGTTCTAAACATTGGTTGCCGGCAAAGATGCAAATTTCAAGTTGAGAATTTGGAAAGAGCCGACTTTAATGGAAAAAATATCCTGCACTAGAAACAAAACTCCCAGGAGTTATTTTCTTTTCACCAAGTTGTGTACAGATGAATTGTCCATCAAGACATCCAGACCTTGAGCTCCACCTGAGGAACTTGTCACGTTCTGCAGTGAACAGGCTGCGGTTGAAGACAACTATGGTGGTGAGGCTGGGAAAAAACACTGTTTTTTTCTCAGCATCTTGTCCTCAGCCTTAAAAGAAATCCTGGTTGTTTAGATTATGTCGGGGATTGTAACTATCCATTGATATAGGCTTCATTGGAAGCAATTATGAGGTATCCATATTAACCTACCAGTATCGTCGAACGTGGCTCACGAGGTTTTTCTAGGTTCTTCTTGGTAAAAACAACACCGCCACCAAAAAAAGTAGATGGTGCAACTCCCATCCCCATCCCTTTCAGCCCTGGTTTGCCTCACATCCCCAAAGGAGCTGCAGATTTTTGTATTTGGGGATGATCCCCTTTGACCCCTGGTGGTGTACCATATTGTATGTACATTCTTCAGCTTTGGGGCCCGAGCAAAAAAGTGGGATGGTTGAACAAGTCTTCCGCTCTTTGAAAACATGGTCAAACCATTTGTACTTTCAAAAAACGCCATGGTACAATTGGCAGGATCTCTCCATTGTGAACTATTTTCAACAGCCTCAAATACTGCGTGAGCGTGAGTGGCCCTCCGTTTGGGGCCACAGTGGGCTTCGTAACGTCGCCGTGAACGCCGTGAAACGCGACGTCGTGGATCAAATGTCGGATCCGAGGCACAAAGGATCCACAACGCCTATATGCTGTCGTATGTGCGAATAGATGAGAAGGCAAACCTTTGTTGAAACTGGTTTGTTTGCACATCCCAACAACATCTGAACTATTCCTCATTTTGAAATCGCATATGCTGTGGTGGTGTGTATATTTGTCTGTGCATTTGTTGATGCTTTGACTGGCCATAGCGCTAGTCATTAGATTGCCTTGAATTGTACAGGATCTGCTCACTCCACCTGTTCTTAGCTTGGAGGACCACCGCAATTCTTTTCTGCGTTGTGTTTTTGTGAGCGTCTGCCGAATCGATCGATCACAGCGAGGATCCAAGATACAAAGCCTTGATAGAGAGATGCACCCGAGAGGCCGGAGACATCCATGTGTTGCCCTGCGAGGTCACCGGTCTAAAAGGAGTACTGAAGATTTTACAGAAAAATCTTGTGGTGACAGAAAGGTAGCAAGATTTTTGAGTCTAGAAACAGGCAGGATTCAAAAACAGTGAATTCAAAGTAGCTTTGATTCCTCGCGCTCACATCTCTTGGCTGCTTCCTGCTTTGGAGGCCAAACTGGCAGAAGAACGCCGCCGTGACCGTGTCCAACGGATGAACCGCGTAGAGGCGTGGTTTTGAGAGGGCGAAGGGATGCTTTGGTGCTTTCCAATGCTGATACATTTTAATGAATGTTTCAAGTTTAGATATGTTGAGTATATTCATGACATCAGACGTCCATACAGAGATGTTTCCATGTGAGAGTGCAGCCGTTGAGGTGAAGCTGACTTTCGAGCGCGATCTCATGAAGATGAAGGGTTTTTGGCCGTTGGATGACTTTCCAAGCAGCCAAAGCATGAAGATTGACAGGGAAGAATCTGGGGAGGCACCGGTTTTGCAAACGGAAAGCCAATCCTTAAATAGTTGCACCACAGTAGCCTTGATAGTAACCTGGTGTTTGTGACTTACATTTACTATATCATTTACTTAGATTGAAATCGAAGTAGGAAGTGACCAGAGTTGTGCAGTTGAATGCGTTGTGCGCTGTTTGTTTCCAGAACCTCCTGAGAGAAGCAATGGAGATGGAGCCGTTGCGAGACGTGCGTGTGTACGGCAGCCCGGAGTGCGAACATCGCAGTCATGCCAGTTCTTTGTATGAAGATATTGTTCATTTATCGTGATCAATGAAACTATTTGATTCAGATTCCTGAATGAAAAGTATGGTTTATTTCGGGGACCTTAGGGACTTTCTCTTTTGCATCCGCGTATGCCATCTTTTTCAAGTCAAAGTTGTCCTGAATAGCTTCGATGCCATCTCTGGATACGTGGAATATTTTTTGATCCCAGGGCTGAAGAACATGTCGCACTCTTCGTGTTGACGCAGCGCAAGACACGGCAAATGCTTGGATCTCGGCAATTGGAATGTAATGGCCATTGCTAGGGACTGGCAACGTTTTGTCTGGATTCTGAGATCTCCCTAAGGCGATACAAGCACCTGCCACAGAATGATGCGCTGAAGTGTCATATGCAAGGAGCACAAGCTGCTGTTGCAGGGAACCCTAGTCACTTGAAAAACTGTTAAAACATGGGTGTTTCCAAAAAATAGGGGTACCCCAAAATGGATGATTCATAATAGAAACCCCTATTAAAATGGATGATTTGGGGGGAAAACCCACTATTTTTGGAAACGCCCATATGAAGGCTTCAATGACCGATCAGCTGAGCGGCATTCAACAAACCAAGGAACCTCAGATGTCCGTCTTGGTCATGATCTCCCAGGGTTCGGGGGCTTAGGGGCTGTAAAAATGGTACCATTTTTTCCATTTTCTTCGCCTTGGGTTCTCATGGGTTTTCTCATGGGATTCTCGCCATGACAGGATACAATCCATTCACATTGGAAGCAACTTCTGATCCGGAAGTGCTGCCCTTGGATTTGGTTTCCTAGGGTCCGTAGGGTCCGAACTTGATGAAAGAAATCCGGCTTAACCGTCTGAGATGTAGAAAACCTTGCGAAAAACCTGGGAAAAGTGGGATACACTGGATACACTACCCATTTCAGTACGTACGTTTCGCCAGATGACCCACAGCAAGTTGAACTTTGAGTCCTGAAATGCTTTTTTCCATGGCTTAGAAAACCGTCACAATTTCCGCCATGATTTGGTCGCATAACGAGTGGGCGATTCTTGAGGCGTTTCATGATTTGGACAGATGGACAGATGAGCTGATACTTCTGATTGTCAAGTGCGCTGTGTCGAGTGATGTCGATTGGTCTCGAAGCCTTTGGGAAGTACAGTGGTTCTTCCCCTTTGTTCAGTTTTTGTTGGGGCAAAAAGAATCTAGGAAGATCCAAATCGTAGTGATAGCTATTTGCATTGATTCAGTCATTGTCAAGTTCAAGAATGGGTCAAAAAAGGTCACTACTGCATTGAATGCAAAGCAATCCATGAATCTCACCACGGATTTAGAGCAGAGTTTTGTTGAATGTCATGTCATCACGGAGGTCAAAATCAAGGCTTTTCAGGTTTCACTTGGTATTGTGAGGTATTTCTGTCCAGTGAAGCAGATCATTGTGACTTTGGGTCAGCAACTCGAACCTTTTCTGTTTAATTTTTGTGTCGATTGAAATGTCTGGATCATCGCCTTTGAGGTTGCTACTACGCTCAATTAGCTGAACCTTTGAAGGCTTTTTCACTCAAAATCTGAGACAAAGAATGATATCAAACCTGTCAGCAAGCTTTCTGGTCAGTTTTGAGAATTGTGAAAGGTGATGCTTGATTATGAAGATTCCTGGCTTTCGAAGCGCTTGCAGTTGTTTGTACAGCAAGGGGAGGTGCGGCTGATGGGAAACCCACAGCTTGAACTGACAATGGCTTTCATTCCAAACGCCGCATTCCAGGTGGTTGCACCACCTCCAAACACACAATGGCAATGCTGGGAGGAATTCCAAAAGACTCCAAAGGAGCTGGTGGGAAAACATCTTCAAGTTCAAACTTGGAATACTAAAACCTGATGGATTTCAGCTGAGTAAACAAGAAATGACGACGTGGAGGGTTGCGGATGCGTTGCGGAGATTTTTTTTCCAGGAAATCAAGCCTCGAGACATAGAAAAGTCAATGAAAGAGGAGGGTTTGTGCCCCTCCAAATTTTCGTTTTGCTTGTGCAAATTGCACGACACAACTCGATGTTTAGGCAAGATTAAGATTTTGATTCATGTCTCAAGCTTCAGGCTGTTTGCTTGTGAGGTACTGTGGAGATGTGGTCATTTGGCAACCACAGAGCACTGCAGGGCCACGACGTCCAGGTTGGAAGTGGCTTCAACAGACGATGACAAGGATTTTTTTTAACAAACACTTTTGATGTTTATCAAACGATACTTGGAGAAGATGACATATTTTGTTTGCAAAAGGGTTGTAACGACCAGCAAGATGATAACACACTCCATTGGCTTCGTTTTTTTATATCATTGCCAAGTCCCAAGTGGTTGATCTTCAGGTGCCGGCGAGGCGCAGGAGGAGCAATTTTGACTGGTGATGACAAAGAGTTTGCAGAGGTAAAGCGACCCTTTTGTTGAGAGACATGACGTGGTGTTACTTTTAGACAGACCTCGCCCTAGATTGCAAGGCTGTCCCTTTTTTCAATGAAGATTTTCGTTCTGAATGGGTTTCGGGCATGTTGACTTGGTCGAAATGGGCAGACAAAGAGCACATTTCAAGCTGATTTTGCAGGAAGTGGCATGTGCCAATGTGAGAGATTTCGCCGAAAGCTGCATGTGTCTTGGCCGTGTTGTTCTTGGAACAGCAAAGTTCCCATATTTGTATTTGAACTTCTTGAAACAGATGTGTTTAAAGAGTCAAGTCAGCCTTGCCAGGAACCACATCTCAGTAATAGCTCGGCTCATGAGTGCAGAGGCAAGTGCTCCAAGTGCTCCCAATTCAGGCTTTGTTTGTTGCTTTATGCTGTTGGTCTGACCAAAATGCTCACATTTTTTCAGGCACCCCTTTGTCCAGAAGGCATTTGGAGCCATTTGGAGCTTGGGCAGTTTGGGGCCCAACGGACCGTTGAAACACTGTTTTTTTGGGATCACCGAAATGCCAGATTCGCAGCAGCAGATTCCAACAAAAACCCAAGGCCGAGTCTTCGATGTTTAATGCAGCGCTGTGAAGAGGACGCTTTCTTCGGTACAAAAAGCGTTGCTATTCCAGTGCTTTTCCAACATACCTGTTGATGGTTCAGAAATCCCAAGGCCAACCACCCGGGATGTATAAAACCTTTGTAAATAATGGGATAAACTACCAACTTCAACTGGTTAGCCGGAATATCTTCCATCAACATGGGTTTTTTAATATTTTTTCATGTTTTCTTCCTGTCAGGATGAACGTGCTGGCCTCAGTTGGGAGATGAGGATAGGCAAGCCCGAGGACTCGTGTCATGATTTTTCATTTATTTCATGACCAAAAAAAACTGCACCAGTTGACATGGTGGATATCTGAATTTTCAGATACCTCATTGATTTTTCCAGGTTCTGACGGAATCCAACTGCTTTCCTAACCCGCTGAAAACAATATCTTGCAACAACAGTATTGGATGTATTTTGGCCCGCCTGGGCTGAGACAAATGGGTGGTTCCATGACCTTTGGGCTCAGGTGAGCTCACCATCGAGCTGCCTGGGCAGGCAGATCGGCAGATGCAGCTGGAAATGTTCCCGAGAATGACATGAGAAACTCCATAAAATCCGATGCTGGCTACCTTAACATTTTGGAAGTTATATAAAGGGTGAATCAATCCAACTGAAGGTGTCTATGATATTTATTCATCAAAAATCAAAACCAAGGTGAAAATGACATGAAACTTTTGTTTTTTGCCAAATTTTTGGATGGCCCGGAGGTGAAATGCCTGGAAATGACTGTTGACGCCAGATGGCGAACAGATCAGTTTGGCAGCAAAGTAGCCAAGGTTCCGACCGAACAAAAAAAGGGAACAAAAAGGCGACGGGGGGGAAATTGTTGGTGCAACAAAGTTGGGTGACTGATCGAAAAGTTTAACAAGATTCATAGATTCATAGATTCCTAGGTGGTGGCGGTTTCAATTTTTTTTTGAATTTTCACCCCGAAAATTGGGGTTTCATGATCCCCAATTTGACTTCCGCACATTTTTCAAATGGGTTGGTTCAACCACCACCTACTAGTAGCTTCTTTCTTTGTTTTTTTTTTCAAAAAAAAAAGAACTTGTTGTCAATCTTGAAAAAGAGGGATTTGAACCAAAAACCCATCAATTCCAAACCATAAAAAAAAGCCTGAAGCCAAACAACTTTGACCTCAGCAAAAATCAGCCTGGAATGATCATGACATCATAGATCACCCAGTTTGGAACGAATGGACCCTGACAATTTTTTAATCTGCAAATTTCTAAGGAATCTCCTAGTCTTTTTGGGTGCCATTTTCAGGTGAAGCATTTGGGAAAAACTTTCAGAGGGGTAGATGAAAACCCCCACCTCATCCGCACAATGTGGTGAGGCCCTTGAACTAGAAGAGGTGCCACCGTTTTTGGGGGTGTTTTTTTTGGTGGGATAAACTTCTGAAAAACGCCGCCTGTTGGGAAGGTTGATGGGAAATTCTGTTGTGTTTTGATGGAAAAAGGAAGATATGACGATATATATGTTTTCGTGGAACATGGAAAAACCAAAAAAAGAACTCAACACCGTCGCAGGTCTTGTTAGAAGGATCTGGACAACAATTCTGGCTCCTGGATGGTGGTGCACCAACCGCTTCACGTTCAGCACCTGTGTACCATAGCAAGGCTCGCTCCGTTGGCGTTGTGATGACGGTGCCCCTTGCGCCTCCCGGAGAAATTGGGAGAGTTCACTTCCTTCAGGACTCAGCACCTTTTGCAACCTTGCAGCAGATGGGGCCATTCCCTCAGTGTTTTTGCCAAAATTTAACAACGATCAGTTGGGAAAACCAATCGGATCACTTAGGTGGAATCGGGGTTTGCCCAAGCGCTCAGTGTATGGGGTAGGGGTTCCCTGATCTGCGGGTGGTTGGAGTTTTTTTTTCGGTGATTTTTCATACAGAGTGACAGGTCCGTGGGTCAAAATCGCACGGAAAATGACAGAAACTACACATACAAATGCTTTCTACACTCTAATTTGGAACCAATCTCCGGCCAGTGGGAACAGATTCTGTTCATTTAAAATGAGCCGGGCTCCCTATAAATCAGAAGTGTACACTGGTACCAAACTGTTTAGATCGGGATGTGTCAAGAAATACCATTGGTGAATTTGCTCAGGTGGTGTTGCCAGATCCACCAGCTGGTCATCACAATTTGGCACTGCATTTTTTCGATCATGATGGACGCGAGGCAGGAAGAACCCTATTCCACCATATTCCACTCTTCCACTCCTATGGAGCACTTCCAAGCTTATTGAATAAAGGGTCCTGCGATGCAGTCATCCAGTCATGAAAGGCTGGTGCGCGTATTGTTACGGTCAGCGAGGAGGACCAAAGCATCGTTGTATGTTAAAATTTGGCTTCATATGGCTTCATCATGTTGTTGTTCCATGGCATGGAATCTGGTTTCAGTTTTTGATTTTCGAGTCTCAGCGCTCAGCCCACGCGTGTGCTTGGGTGTTTTGCAGGAGGGCCACCAAAGCCAGAACGGAGGCAAACAGTCAGGATTGGTCCTTAGAAAATCTAGCGTTTAAACCTGAAAATGGATCCCTGCAAATTGGAGATTCGGATTTCGGATTTGGAAAGGATCATTTTCAGGTTCCATCTTGGATTTCGCGAGTTCATATTGACCTGCATTGATTCGAGGTTTGTTTGCCGTGGACCCCCAAAAGCTGCTGACCATCGCAAGGTCCAGAAAGATCTTAAAACACCATGCTGTTCAGATTTTTTGCCCAACAGCAATGCCAGTCTCACTAAAGGCTTTGGGGCGGGGGCCGGGTTCTGCGATTAAGGATTTTGTGGGTAGGTTTCTGGGAGGTTCTGGTGTGGATAAGGCACGTTTGGGGGAGGGTGCAAGGACGAGTTTTGGACAAGGTTCTGCGTTTAGGAGCAAGTTTCTGGAAAATTCCAACAAAGGTTCCGCCATTCAGCAGGAAGGTTTTGAGGGAAGGTTCCAAGGAAGATTGTGTTGAAGGTTCTGGCAAAGGTTGCAGGTAGAGTTGTGGGAAGGTTCCGGAAAGTTCTGCGTAAGGTGGCGCAATGCCGTATATAGAAGAAATGCCTAATAAATGTTGTCTCCAACATACTGCTTTTTCGCTGTTGGGGATATTATCCCGAGTTTTTTTTTGTCGTTCGTGACCCATGCACCACTGGTGGGATCTTGGTGGATGTGAAGGCAGCACCTCATGGAGGATGCTTCGCTTAGGCGGGTGCTTTTGGTCGGATGTCGAGAAAAAGCCACGACCCATGAGGTCCGTAAGGGCGAATTTGAAAAAAGCACACACACAAACACACTTGCCTGTTTTGTCAGGCAGCGCATGTGCCTCCGGGGAAAGGACTGTTTTTCGTGATGTCTCCTTTGATGCACATCTTGTTGGTGGATTTCCTTCAGAAGAATACTTTGAGGGAACACCTGTGAATATTTTGTGTATCTGCATTGGTGGTTTAGGTTTCAAGGATTTTTTATTTTTACCCCAAACCCTGAGGAAATAATCCAATTTGACGACTTTTGCATATTTTTGAGTTGGGTAGGTGGTTGAACCACCAACAAGACGATACACCAGTTGCCAGTTTACACCTCAGGAGCCGCTGCGTCTTCTTGAGGCTGCTAGTGGTCAGATTTCCAAAGTTCACCGAGAGAGGCACCACCGTGGTTTTTGCAACGCTTGCGACTTGCGGCATATATTGATAGATTTTTGTAGCATCATGATCTTATATATCTATTACTTATACGTAACTGTGACTATAACTATCTATAACTATTTTTACAATCTGAAAAGTCATAAGGCCACATTTGCTGTTAATGAACAAAATCTGGTGAGTGCCGGTTGACCAGTAAATATCCCATGTTCCTTTTTTTGGTGTCATACATCCTGTGTTTTGCAGGATTTTGCTTGACAGTATGGGAGAGTCGGCTTCTTTAGCTTCATCTGTTTCTTGTTGTTGGGTATTTCTAGGAAAATCCGTCTTGCCATAGTCCCACTCTTCAAGTCAGCATCCTCATCACTCATCACCCGTCATTACCGGTGGCTCAAGCATCACACTTGCTGGCAAAAGTCTGAGAAAATCCCTAGCTTAACAGATACTTGAATGCCACTGATGTGACGTCTATGGCTAGGTGATTAGGTATGTCAACATGTGTGTCCATGGAACAAAGCTGGGAACCACAATCTCCGAAAACACAGTCATGAAACATCGCCAAGATGAGAATCTGTGCATTTTCCGCAGGAGTCGAGAACGTGGATTGAACTAGCTTCGTTTTGATAGAGCTCTAGCAGCTATCAAGGAGCAGATCCGTAGATCACATGATTTCATAGGAAGTTTACTGCAATCAATGTAGCATTTCCTTCCGACATGGAATCACATGCAGTGTCCTCAGTCCAGACTTGTATCTTTTTGAAACAAGATCCATCTTGAGATTTTCTTTTGCCGTCCCTGTCGGTGGGTTTGGCAAAGATTGCTGCTACAAAACGATGTCATTTCTGCCATTGCTATCGCACTCACCTGTGGCTCAACCAAGGGCTGTCCGGATGGATGCTTCATCTCGGGGTCATCAACTCGGGGAAACCGGAGGAAAAAAAAATCCTGGAAGTTTTGCCAAAGCTCCGACGACTAACTTAGGGCCTGGCCAATACTCACTGCATGGTTGGGCTTTACACTGGTAGGTAGGGAGCCTCAAGTGATGGAAAGAAATGTAATTATATAGATGTATTCCTTGTTTTTTTGTTTTTGTTTTTTGTCTCTGGACAAAAAAAGAAACAGTTTAAAGTTTGATTCATTTTTGCATGTGAAATGATTTTCTTTTTTTTTCCCCTGTGAGGTCTTAGTACTTGCAACAATGCCTATCGGCACTTGTTGAACTTTACTCGGCCAGATTTACAGCCTCACGTGTTGCTCGGCCTATTAGATGGGTGGCGATGCGCATTGATCAGGGTCTTGTCAATGGGACCCATTTTGGGGGATCAAACTTGATGCAAATCTATGGTATTTTTGAAGGATTTCTCTTATGATAGTGCATTGTTTACAAGGAATGACCCCTGTTGATGCATGGTGCAGATTTTTAAGGCTCCGTATCATTCTGGTTGGCCCAATCTATGCCTTCAGCGCGTCGCCCTGCTCTGAGATGATGAGACTTGGTCATTTTGCAATCGACCAAAAGACATTCGGAAAGATTTGCAGAAAGACGCGGATGCTAGAGATGGCAAGTGACATTGAAGCAATTTTTAACGAATGTGTGACGCAGGCTTTGTCTCTCCATGCATGAGAGCACTTGCTTTTTCATTCGATCAGCCAACAGCTCAGCTGCAATACTCACTTTGCCACAATATGTCACAATCAGTCAACCAACTCCACCAACATACTCCGAAAAATGAAGGGCTTAAAGGCTTATTAGCCACTGTTCGAAGGGTACCTCTAGGGGGTGGGGAGTTGATTGACTGGTCATTAACATTTCAATTCAGAGAATGCACCTTGGTGAATAGACGTTTGTGCAGGTACGTGACATTTGGGAGGCTGTAGTTATCTACTCCTTCTTGACACTGGCATCACCGGCCGGAGTTGTGCCTGTGCTTTGTTCCTTTCTTGCTGTTGTTGGACTTGTAGTACTACCAATACCCCGAGTATAGTACTATTCCTATTGTAGTACTAATAGTACATACTGGTAAGTACTGTCAGCACCAATACTTTTGGATACGTTTGGTGCCATCACAATCTGTCCCACTACAACTTGTTGTCATCGTCCTTGCTTCTTCTTATCCGCCTTCCACTGAAAATTCGGGTCAGACATGACGACAATATGCAATCGAGCCAACACAAGCAGTGTTTGCTCGCCATGTATCTCTTTTGGACTTGCTAGGATAGGCAATCACCAAAGCTAATCACCAACAAACCATTGTTTGATTTATGACGACTGAAGCTGTTGCAGCACACGCTTTCAAAGGCTACTTAGACTTCTTACTTAATTACTTGAGCGTGGGCGAAAGGACAAAAAGCTTATAAGCAAACTCTCTCCAGAATGGAGCTATCTACTAAGGAACATCACTATGGAATGATAGTGAGGAATAGTAGCTGCATCGTCGATGTACCATGTGTTTTTCATTTGCCTTCACCTCCCTTTGTGAAAGAAATGTTTTTCTGCTAAAAAAAACTGGTTGGGGTGTCATCTGGGCAAAAGGATTGCTCGGCAATTAGTTGCGGACACGTGGCAGATCATCGAGTACATGGGCGGTGAGCATCTGTGTTTGCACAGCATCTCTCAAAACGATGAGGTGAGCTGCTTTGGACAAGTGGGAATGATATGAATCATATGCATGAAATCTTCGAAAAGCTGAGCCATTCTGTGGAAGTTCTTCTCTTAGTTTTCTTGATTTTCTCTTGGAGGCAGTGCCACATTTGTTCCCCTTGAGCCTTTGCTTGGGCCCAAGCTTCACTTTTTGGTGATTCAAAAGTGACCCAACTTGATCAACTAATTGGAGGTCACCGGTCACCAAACGGCTGTCACCCAGCCTTGTAAAAGGGTCACTTAGTAACTTAGGCTTTCCAAAAAGGGACTTCCAGGCTAGGATGGTTTTGAGTTTCATCCCTAAGGTCTCCCGCCCATTGCTACGGGTTCAATGATCCGCATGCCCAAGATGGGTGCTTTGCAGCATCTCAGCTGGTTAGGTCCGAGTTTTTCGATCGCTGATTCAGGTCAATTTCTTTTTTCACATGAGAAATCGGAGCAAATCCAAAATCTCAACCATTTCCACTCCATTTCATGATTTCCAGAGATTTTGGTCCCCCAAGGTTTGTTGCAGTGAAGCCTTTGGTTGCTGTCATCTCCATCATCGTATATGCTTGTGGTCAGCTTCATGAATCTCAGCTGCGTTTTGTCGGTATCAGTTGTATGGGTCGTTGTCACTGAAAACAGCTCGTTGAAAAACGCGCTTTGGTGGCTTAGAACTGGTACTACCAGTGGACACTCTTTGTGATCTACAACATCTCGTACAGTGTAGCTCTTTACGCTGTGACCCTATTTTGGATGCAGCAATGAAAGTTCCGTGATGCTGTGCCTCCTGCTATTGCATGGCTTTCACATGATTCTGTTCTATCAAGGCTCTCTATTTGATCTACTGGTCCTCGCATGAGCAAGAGGCCAGTTCTGTCATTGAGCATGAAAAAAGCTTCACGTGGCAGCAATGAGCTTTGTCTTGAGCTTTGAGTCAGGCTTTGCAATCAAAGAGACCTTTGTTGAAGTTTGTGAGTGTTGAGCCAAGTGCGGACTCTGTAAATCCAAATTTGCAGCGTTGACTTCCGAGCTTTTTGCGTTGAATCTCAGACCCTTTTTTCGGATATTCCTTAAAGCAACGAGCTTCAGATTTTTTCCGAGGCGTGAAAATGATCGTTTTTCTCACTTTTTGGCAAGCTCTCTTGTTGCCCGGGACCTCAACCAACGAAAACCCCCGAGATTCGGACGGACCGGCGATGCTGGATTTCCCGCGAGGCCCTTAGCGCCGCTGCCAGGCAGCACTTCGAAATGGGAGGAGCTGCCGTGGTGTTTTCTTCTCTTTGTTCACTTGCATCGAAAAATACATTTAAAAACATGCTACCAAGTTGTGGATGCCTTTTTTTTGTTTCTCACATTGCTGAATCTGAGACATATCGGCATCTTGACAGGTATGGATTGGGATGTTCCGTTATGTACGATGCGAACTGCCAAGACCAGCACATTTTTAATAGAAACACTTCCTCTTCTACAACCTTCACTTTTCCAAGAACAAACAAAGCATCCCATGATTTTTTTTGAACATCGCAGGACTTCATCCTCTCCATTGAGATGATCATCTTTGGCATTTTGATGAATTTGGCATTCTCATGGTTGGATACCTCAGTTTTGGAAGCCTTCGCTCTCTCTCCAAGTGTGTGAAAAACCTCCTGGAAAAAAGGCGATCCAAAACATTTGGGGGGTTACCAAGAGTTTTTTGAACCACAAAAAATTCTGTTGGCTCCTGGAGTCCCATGAATTTTGCATATTTTCTCCAACAAAAAAACACATGAAAATCCATTTTTTTTGTGTCGCAGGAGAGAGTTCAGTTTAGCTCAAGGAACTATGACTTCACAGCGAGGTGGGTGTTTTCCTATGACTTCCCTTCGTTCTCGTTGCGGTGTTTCTTTTCGGTAGTAAGTTGCAGGCCCAACAGACCTGATTGACCTCGATGGTTCGAAGGACAAAGGCCCAACGAAAATTCATCTTGAACCAAGACTTTGTCGGAATGATGAAATAGCATTGGAAAGATTGAGTGGATCAAATAACATCGGGGAATATACTATCCAGTTATATAGGGATTATTTCATAAACCATTATAAGGATCCCTATTAAACAACTTTTCGTGGCTCACCTAAATCTGACGAGGTGGATTTTTTCCCAGCTTTTCCGAGGCAATCTGCCTTCCACAGCAGCCACATCGCCTGAGCGTAAGGAGGGCTCAACAGATGCAAGCCCAAGTTCAGAGCCAGGTGCCGTTTCGGGGCCACCTGTGATGTGGATGAAATAATAGATTGGTTTTTGAGTTTGGAACCTCAACTTTTTTTTTCCTTGGGAACAATTTCAGGAGACGTTTTCATCCTCAAGTTGTTTTTTTTTCAGTGAATGAGTAGTGATACTCCATACATGAAGAGGAAGTCAGTCTTTCGAAGCAGATAAATTTTGATCTTGACAGGACGAAACAGTGTGGTTCAGAATGCCAAAACTGCCTTCTGTTTGCTACCCAGCCTTTGACAAAAGGTCGGACATTTTGTTTGCATGTCGTGGACACAACTTTTTTTTGAGCCATTTCAAAATCGGACTTCGGACTAGGTTTCCGATAATGAATGCATCCCTCGGCCAAAAATCGTTGAAATCCTCCGGTTTCTGATAGATTCTTTCCTTACTTTTGAGGTATATAAATCTTGGAAAACTCTCATGAGTCTCGTCGGGTTTCATGGATGTAGCCATGTGATTTTTAGTGAAAGACCCTAAGGTCCTCGAGATATCATGATGGATGCCTCCAACAACTTTTCGAGTCGATACAAGCAGCATGTGCTCATTGAGAGCGTCGGGCTCTTTAGTGGATTTTGCCAGACTCTGGGAGATGGTGGTGTTGATTATGAATTTATTGTTGCACTTAAANTTATAATGTATATATATATATATATATATATACAGAAGTCAGTTTTGGATGCTTTGTATGGTTTCCATTGATCATTCGAATCGTTTGACCTGATAATACCATCAAAGTTTGAGGCCCAGGACTACGAATTGGAGGCTCCTCAAGGTGCGATTTTGATGGAAGCGATTTTGATGGAAATCGCTATGAGACAAGGAAGTTTCCCTATAAGCCATGCTGAACAAAAAAGCGAGGCATTGGTTGCATTTATGATGTTTATGTAGGGGATGAAATCTTAATTTACCCTTCTACTTTAGGGATGACCCCCGGAAAACTAAGATGAGAATGGACAGTAAAAACGTTTGAAGATGCATGTCCTATTCAGAATGGTGATTTGCCATTGTCATGTTAGTTTTCAATTCATGCGAATGCCTATTAAGTGACAAGTAGAATCCGAATAGAGTTTTTTTTTGCGACTCACATGTTGGGTTTCATGCCAACTGCCACAAAGATTTCTGGATTGTCGGCGGTCGGTTTTGGAGTTTGCCGAAGGTGCAACTTCAACAAGTGGCATCACTGTGGATCTTTTGGATACGGATACGACGTCCAAAAGTTCGCTCAGTGTGGGCACCAAAAAGAAGAAAAAAACATGCAAGTGTGTGCACCGTGTGGTAATTCTACAAGTTTCTTTTTGATGTCAATACCTGGATAAAGCTGTACTAAGTAGCTGACATCTTGAGAAAAGAAGAAATACTTCTGCACCTTTCAGGCCTGAAGCACTTGCGGCCAGCTGCGCTCAAACTGGGTTTGGAGATCCCAGTTCTCTTTTTCGCCATTGAAGCAGCAACCTCATGCAACCTCCAACGAAACGGGAGCTCTTCCAGGTAAGACCCGCCGTGAGTCCGATGATTGTGGTGAAGTTGCAGAGGTTGCTGGCAAGATTGAGCCCAGGCAAGGTTGGAAACTGATGGGAAACTGGACGTTTGGGGATCTCTTTAAGCATTTCTCATTAAATGTATTGATGAACGGTTCATCCAAAAGATTCCATCGACTCCTTTCTACTTGAAAGGCCTTTAATATTCTCTCATGGCCAAAGGGTTGTTAGCCTTTGCACTCTCAAGAGTTTTGGTGCGACTTTATGCTTGTGACTTATGACTGATGACCCACAAAAAGTTGGACTTTAAGGAGATCCAAGGAGGTGTATGTACAATCAAAGTATGATATCAACCATTGGCCAAGTGGTGGCTAGGGTTGGTGGTTTTTCAATTCTAGGCATAAGTTTTTAATAGATACTCTTTTCAAAAAGGGAGATTCCAAGCACAAAAGGCAATGTTGTAATTCGCAACCCCTAATTGACTAACCTTAGCTATTCAGATTCCCAGAGTTTTTTTGTCATTGCGAATTGGTCAAGATCTTCCCCATAACATTTCCCTCATGGGTTTTCCCCCAAAAGATCCAGAAACAAAACTTGTGAGGCCCAACAGTGATGGCGTCAAGGTTGGTGCAACGGACGAGGTTCGGGGTGAGTCGCTGTCTTGCATTTTTTGGATCATGAAAGCGCAATATTTTGGATCTACCAACCCAAGCCAGTAACTGGCATTATAAAGGTTTATACGAATTTTGTACTGAAAATCTGAAAATCCTGTGGTGGTGAGAATCAGCATGCGAAACCCCACCTGAGGAGTCTGGTGTATCGAATCCAGCGAAGGCGGGAGGGGAGTAGCTGGTGAGTAGCTTCACTTCTTGGGTTTTGTGTTGGATTTGGCTCTCATGATTTGCGCAAAATAAAGCAAAATTCCAATGGTTTCCCGGGGTTTCCTACAGAAAATTTCATCTGCATTTCATCATTTTCAGATTTGGGAAGGTCACTCATTTAAACGATGATACACCCATTTCTTCAGGATTTTTTCGTACCACAAGCGAAATAGACCGCTATCCCTCTCCAAGCAACATACATTTGACTCAACTGCCAGGTAGAGACGACTTGAGCTGCTTCACTTGCGCCGTTTCCGGGGTTCCGGCAGTGTCACTTTTTTAGCTTGCAACAATGCTTGCACGAGCAAGGCAACCAGGAAGCCGAGGCATTTTTACCTCCAAAAAACTTCGGTTGGATGAATCAGATCGTGATTCTTGAAGAACGGCAAAAACCCGCCATTTATCATCCATTTCAACTTGGGTTGGAAATTCGGTTTCCAGGCACTTTGCAATTGCAGGTGTTTTCAGGAATATGTTTTCACCTGTGGTCGCGCATTTGCGCGGGCTGGTGGTTTTCCAACAAGTAGCAGTGGGAAAGTGTTGGGTTTTTACAGGTGGATGGGTATGGATACATCGTGGTTGCAGAGCTGCATAACCCGGAAGGGAATTTCTATGATCACCATCCCCTGAAGCTAAACGAGAAACATATGAAGGAACTCTTTCCCTTGCAGCAATACTCCGAATTGAGCGCATGAAAAAAGGGTTGCCGGCGGAGAATGATAACTTCAGATCAATGTCATTCGGGGAAGGCCATCTGCAAAATAAGTAAACAATTTGCTACTCAAATAGGGCCTTCTCAATTAGACAGCTGGGGGGTTGTTTGCTAATCCGGGGTTGCCAATTTATTGCTTTGGGTAGTTTACCAGAAATACTGGTGGTTGCTAATCCTCTTTTTTGTCACGTCGCAGGTCGTCTGGCAGTGCGGACCCAAGTTATGCGATCGTGATGCATAGCCCGGGAAGATAGTTCTTCCACAGAGGCATGACAAGAAAAACCCTGTCAAAGCGAAATTTTTGAGTTCATACCATTTCTGAGGTCAAACCGATTCCATGTGGTTTGTGTGGAAGCCTAGAATGACGGTTAGCTGCATAGTGAACACTACGCGACGGGCCTTATGGGTGACAGAAAAAAAACGATACAGTGTAACAGCAGCGTGTTTCAGGCGAAGAATGTGATTTGTCATTGCTTGGTGCACAAAGGCAAGATCAGATGATCCGACCCAGTCACCAAACTTCCTCTATGGCGGCTTGCGGGTGCCCAGAAACGCTGGAAACGGCCGCCAGTTTTGGTTGTTTCTCCATGACGAAAGAAAACAGCCAGGTTGAACCGGATCCCACCGTAGAAGATGCCGAACTTCCAGCGGAGAGAGCGGCACCTTGCCAACTGGTGGAGGCACCCAATTAAGAAACGAAGCCGAGAACTTTTCAATTGCTTCGTTTCGGCTTTTTGGATTTTTGACCAACGCCTCACAGTTTCAGGTGTTCCCTGGGGTTGGAAATAAACTGATGGCAGGTGTTCACCATGGATCCCAATCATATGATTGGACCTTTCGGTCATCCGTGCAGATCTCAGCACACACAGACAACTGATTTTTGTTACCGAGGTGACCTCGCTACGAAGGTCCTGAAAAGAAGGGAACGTAGAAGTCCAAAAGTAGGTACACAAAATCCAGTTTGTTTTTTGTTGAAACAAAAAAACATCAGATTTTTGTTTTTTTTCACGGAGCTACTTTGGAAGGGTTCAATTTTTTGAGAAATTTGGTGAATTATTCTAAATTCTATACTTTTTTTGTTTTTTTTGGGGGCATTTCTCAGTGGAACCACTGAGGTTTTTGTTGCCAGTCCGCGAGGGGCAACTGGGCAAAGAAATTATCGCTGCAGTGCAAGAGAAGATGCGATGCACTGCGAAGGATATGCGTGATCATGGGCTTGGACGCCTAAAGAAAAAACCCTGAGTTTTTGGGTTTTGGTGGGGCAAAAAAATCATTGTGATGACTTAAGATGAGTTTGAGCTTGGTATCGGAGATTGCTGAGGACCGTTTGTCTTTCGCGAATAAATAAATCCAGCCGTGGAAGTCCTTGGCTTTAGTGAGAAGAATGTACAGCTGTGAAAGCAACTGAATGCAAAGCAAGATAGAAATGTGATCGGAAAGTTACAAGAGAAGGGTAGACTCTAGATCCATTGGAGCTATACCTGTACATGTGAGCCATGAACAAAATCCTGTTAGGTTGTAGGGTGTGCATGCTATTATTATCTTCTTTAGTTGGGCATTATTGCTGTTGCAGTCCATATGGGGACTCCACTTAAACCAAGAGATTTTCTTGCGTAGCTCATGTGCCGCAATCAGAGAGATCTTGACAGTGGCCTTCAAACCAAAGAGATCCAAAAAACAGGATTTATAGTTCCCATTCCAAAAAACAGGTAGGTATGAAAGGTATGAAATGTGCAAACAGTTTTTTTTGCTGTCACCTCTGGCAACTTTTCTCATCTTTGAATACAGAATGATCTAAGATATTGTCGTCAAAATAGGTGATATTGATTTGGACTTTCATTTTAGCACATGTTTTGGAACCAAGCGTTTCTTACCACTCTTAAAGACCGCCGAGGTGCCGAATTCTCGTGGGAAAAGGTGAAGTTGGTGAAAGCACCTCCAGGTGAAAAAGTGGCGATGCACCTTTGTTGGTGGGTTGATATTTTTTTGGTTCCAGATTCCGGACATTGGTATTTTGGGTTGGGGTCTATTGAAATCAATGAGTTTTTTTTGTGATGGGTTTTTTGTGTGTTTTCCATTGGCCCCTCTCTGTGCTGTGGCCTCCCTTGGCCTGAAAGGCAGTGGAAAGATCTGACAGATGACTTTGCTTGGCAACTGTACGAGGTCTCAGCAGCAAGGCAACAAGCTTCACTCTAACTGTAGAGGTCTTTATTTGAGACAACTTCTCCAGAGCTTCAAGTTAAAAAAAAACAATCGACTTATTACAGGGAGTTTGAACATATCTTGATTGATTTGATTGACAGCAGGGTTCTTTTTACTTGCCGCCCAATGTGATTTGATCTTGATTCTGGTTGGGCCAAAAGAAATTATGACATGCCATATCCATAGTTTTGATGGAAGAATTCCTGGCCGGATGTATAAATCCCTGTAAAAAGTGGAGATAAACCGCCTATTACATATAGGGGCTTCTCCGGATTTATTCCATCAACAGTGAAGGAATCAAGTGGAGAAACGTGCAGAGCTCGCTTCTGAGGCCGGCTGATTACAGGCCAAAACAAACCATCCTGTGCTTGGTTTGTTTCCGATGAGGGCTCCACAAAAATCCACGTGAACAACTGGGAAACGTACACTTTTGGATGATCAAAACGTTTGTTGGAGCTACTAAAAAAGAGTGCCTTGTTGGTTCTCTGCAAAAACGGATGGGCAAACAAACTTCAAGTGGATGACGGTTAAATGATCATCATTGATAAGAATCTCTATGACCTGTTAAGACTCAACAGATTTGTGTCATGGCTTGCTTTGAGATTCGGAGAGGCCAGAGGATATCCGTGTGCCAATGGATTGGCATGTTGAGAACATGGCAATCTGCATAGAGAGGACCCCACATGTGCAACAAATACTTTTTGATTGTCAAACATTACTCTACTTGAATTCCAAAGACTTTGGTGTCCAAAAACATCAGAAAAGCGTTTGAAAAAGAGGGCTGTTTTCGGTTTTTTTTCGGTGAGGAACCATCCCGTTTACATGGGGCGGCAGATGGTTCGACCTGGCCACAGACCTTTGACGATCAAGGCGCAGGATTGACTCAATGTTAGCGGTTGTTTGCCTCACGATTTTGTTGCCATCTTTGACTCTCCCAGGCAGGCTGAAACCAGAGAGTTGGACACTAAGATGCAGTTTTTTGGCTTTCCTCTATGGACGTTAAAATGACATGTGTGTCAAAATTCCCCGGCCATGTTTTTTTGCCTTTGTGGTTTTTGCAGCCTTGGAAAATATGATGCTCAATGTGATGTTTCTGGAAAGAGGTGTGAAGTGGTGAACCCAGCTTTTTTGAGGTGTGTGATGAAAGAGTCGTGAAGGGAGCAGTCCCTTCTGACACCTTTACTCGTACCACCCTGGTGGGAATCCCGGCTTGTGTCGAAAACGCGACCTGGTAGAATTCCCGACAGCGTCATCAAAGTTTTTGTAATTTTTTAGAATTCAACCGGTTGGAAGCAAACTCGAAGCGATTTAAGACATTTGCAATACCAAACTGGAATGATTGCCGCTCGGTGCAGTAGCGTTTTAGAGGGAGGGGGGTGTTTACTGCCCTCACACCCTGCAGGAAACAGGAGGGAAGCCATTTCCAAAGATGCGGCCATACCAAGGGGTTTTGTCATGCCTCATAGTAGCAACGGCTGATTCTTGATCACCTTTTGCCAATCAAATCATGTAACGACAAATGGCTGACAAATGGCTTCCACCAGTTGACCCATGAAGTAAGATCTTCATGTAGCCAGACGTGCTTTGTGCCATTGGCCGCTTGAAAATGCCAAGCTTTGCCACAAAAGAATCAGTCAAGTAGCTTCGTTTGCTCAGGAGCTGACAAGCAATCGAAAATGTCGTGAGATAAGAGTCTTAGGACCAGTCTATTTCCATGCTTGCTAAGGGGAACAGAACACCTTCCTTCTTCTTCCTTCTTCTTCTTCTTCTTGTTCTCCTGGTTGTTGTTGTTGCCATCGCTGTATTAATTGTGCTAAGTGTGGCCCACTTCTTCATGATCCTGTCCTTGCTGCAGCTGTATCAATAGGTCGCCGGGCACTCCAAGACAGATCAACTCAACTTTCGCGAATGTTTTGTTTCGCTTCAACAAAATGGATCAACAAAAATTGCTGCATCATTTCCGGCATGAAGTTTTAATGTCAAAGCTTCATGAAAACAGCCAAATATTCAGTGAGATTTAGCTATGATTGTTGATGAAACTCGTATGACATAAGACTGGAGGATTCATACAGAGCTGGAGAAAGACTTCCCTGCAAAATTCGCTTCGAAGTGATTCCGGAACGGAGGAAGACGTGTCTTTTTTTTCCCTGTTGGCCCCCGTTTTTGTGTCTTGGTCCGAAGTGGGGGCAAGATATTTGGGATACAGCCTAGAGATTAAGACGGATCCCGAAAATGTCCTCAAAATGATGCTTTAAATGATAAAACGATGAGGTTTTGACCATACAATTGGTTAGTTGGATTTTGTCTATCAACAGCCTTATTGAGCCTTATTGAGACTAAAGTCTGAGAGCTTTTCTGAGATTAAGGTTTTTTGTTCTTGGTAGTTCCCCAAAAATAGGTGTATCTATCATGGGGTTCACTTTTCCAAAAATCATCCAAAGGTGACTGGTTGAAGTATCGGGAACTGTCGGTTACAGAATGATTCTCAAGGCTATGGCACATGCTTGAGCCCCATTGCTTCATTCGGGAGTTGAGCCGAAGTGTTTGGCAAACAGAAAGTCGTGGACCCCTTGTTCCACCATGTCCACCGAAAGTGGTATCCATTCAAGGCAATGTGGGGCGATTGGATGGGTGCTTGGAAGGCTGAAGCCGGTGAAACGGTTCTGACCTTGGAAAAAAAAACACCAGCTGCGTTGCAAACGGCGTCGAACATTTCACGACCTTGAGGATGTGGAACAGGACCGGCTGAGTCGAGCGCAAGCAGCTTTCGGTGGAGAGACCATGGCTAGGATGAAGGACACGAATTTCGTGGCAGTGTGAAATGCAGAGATTCACTTTTCTGTGGAGCTCGAAGGTTTCAAATATTGCCAACAAAAAAAGTTTTTTTTTTGGAGGATATCAATGTTCTCATCCTTGGATGTCGAGGTGTTGGTGTTGAGATCTCAGTTGTGTTTTTTGCCGATGATTCTTATGTTTTTGTTGAGAATAATGATAACAGTTCTTCTTGAGGTTGAAACTGCCAAGAACCTCATTTTGAGCAACGTGTCCCACTGAGCTTCCTTAAGGATTTCAATGATGCATTTTTGAGTTGAAAGAAATTCCTTCCAGGATTTGGCACCAAAAAATCAACTTGAAAGATCATGATCTTCGACTTGCAGTTCGGGTGCTTGGGGTATTCCTGACATCAGGTGGGAAGTGTGACGATTTGGGATCCCACTCCAACGAAGATGGAGGACAGAGGTTGCAACTTCTATCTCACAGAGACCAGTGCAGGTCGGTTCAAGTGGAGCAGTTCGTGAAGGGTGTGCAGTTCGAGAGCAGTGTAAAATGTTGCAAGAAGATGCAAGAGATACGTTTAGATATATCATTGTACAATGGAAATTAGTGATACATCGTTTATTATTTATGATTAGTAACAGTAGATTAGACATTTTACTCTCTTTAATCTCTTCTCAAACCATGGTTTTAGACCAACAATTGAGTTGGGTGCATAGTAAGTTGTCCTTTCAAAAAGCAGACATGTGAGTTTCCACAGGCAAACCACGTGCAGCGGAATGCTTGCCGCAACTGAAGTCGCCCGGAACTTTGGGAAGGCGAAAAATCTGAGAACTTCGTCGCGTTGCAAAAAAAAACTGCCAAGGCTCAATCCCTACTGCAAAGTGGAGAGTCTTGATGCCGAAGAGGCAAGACTCTTCCCGGCGATTTTTGACAGATTTTTGTGAAGGTTGGATTAGTTTGGATCATGGAGTCAAAGAAAAATGCAGAGATTCCATGAAGTCGAAAGTGGCGTAAATTGCAAATCAAGCTCTGAAGCTGCGAGCCTATCTTTGCTTGGAAAGGCTGCACTACCAAGCTGCTTAGCAGAAGCCACCATCCCAGCCTTGCTTATACTTGAATATTTTGTGAGGGCTGATTATTTGCAAAAATACGTATATATATATATACATAACTTACATAACGGTCCAGCAATGTCCGCTCTAAGAAAGAGGGCCATTTTAAATGCTGGGTCATCCCCAAGGCCAATGTGCTGAGTACAGGTGAGAAACCTTAGACTTCAGACATTTGAATCATTTGACTTCTTGGATTTTGTTGGATCAATGTGATACCACCAGTTGTATGACTCATAAATATCTTTTGCTGTGGCAGAAGGATACTGAGTTGTGGAGTTTTGATGTTTTTGTTTGAGATGTGAACATTCTACTGGCATTTTGGCTGATTTTCTTTTCGAGCTTTGTGATACATCCAAGATAAGGAATGTTAGCCCCAAGGTTTTTGAGGTGATACATCATCTAAGATGCTCAAGTGTCCAACGACTCAAGAAGCTTCCCATGCTATTCACAAATACGCAGGTCAGGAAAGGTCGCGATACCATAAATTAGCTGCACTTGCCATTTCTCAAACCAAAAGTTGATGAAAGATGTTGGAACACTTGGGGAATGTAAAAAAAAGAGATATCATCCTTGGAACGAAAGCCACGAAAGCCATGGCTATGTGGCCGGAAGTGTTGGTCGTGGAAGCCAAAGGCCTTCGAAATCGAGGAACGTTGCTGCATTGCTGCAATGCTATTTCTCCTTAAGAAATGCAGCAACTGAAAAGTAGGTCACGGCACAATTTGAAAAGATATCTTTTCATATCTATTCCCCTATAACTTGGGAGTTGTGCAAAGACATTGGCAAATTGGCAGGTTTGGTGGATGAGATGCTGGTGCAAGACATGAACCTTCTTCAGGTGCAACGACTGAGATCCGTCATCTCCTTGCCTTTTAGCGCATGGCATGGATGCAATAAACCGATTCAAGGGAGTCATCAAGGTTTGTAAGGTGCAACCGTTGCACCCCAAAGGCTATACTGGCTGAGACTGGCATCCAAAAATTCAGCACATTTTTTTAGAGATTTTGGAGGTGCTGGAGAAGGTTTGTTACAATGCTCTCCTCGATAACTGGGAGCTATGGCTTTGCATCATAGATGAGGCGGAACTCGGAGCATTCGACAGTGAAGTCAGCAAAAGTTGCAGGTACCAAAAATGGAGGTACTGAACCTCATAAGGCTATTTTGGGGGTGAGTTCTACCTTACATAAGCCTTACATACAGCTTATCAAAGGTCAGTACCTCAATTTTAGGTACCTGGAATGTTTGGTGATGAAGAGTCCAAAAGAACTCTGGTTGCACCTTTGGATCATGTCGCCTACAGGTGGTTTCACGGTTGCAGCCTTTTCCTGCAATCAAGTGGCCGCTGAGACTTCACTTCTTAGTGCTACAAGAACACCTTGATACGCAGGCACACTCGTGTGCCGGATGTGCTTCAACTTCTCATCTCAACTTTGGCACTTCTCACCGAGTCCCAACCAAGAACGTTGGAACATTAGTTTGTTTGATCAGACACTTTGTGGTGTTCGCAGTCCAGAAACAGTGCTCACCCCTTTGGTGCCAAGGCACCAATTTTCACCAATTTTGAATGCAATGTTTGAATCTCCATGGCAAGGATACTGAAATGCTGGTCTGCACTGTGGATAACATCAAAGACGTGAAGGATGCGGACAAGACCTTGAGGCCTGTGAACCTTGGACGCTCAAGTTGAGTGTCCAAGTGACGAACTTCGTGCGGAAGCGGACAGTTTTACATCGTCATGACATTTTGAAAATCAGAGTTTCTGTATTTTTCGAAGTGTCAATGCGATGAAAAAAACATGCAACTTCTCTGTGTTGAGGCCAGAGTTCTCCAAGCAATTGGATCACTTTTGTGATTTGTTGCGCTTGCGTGCCACCCTGCTGGCAGCAGCTTAGATGGAGTTTGTTTTAGGAAACCTCTTGTGCCAAAGCAAACTAATATTTTGAACCCATGAAACTACATCAACTACCATCCACTACCATCACTGCAAATTGTGCTTAAGATTAATCAAACTGACTCCACCATGGCCGTTCCTAAAACTTCAATGCTGGAACCAAGGCTGTGCAGAATGAGATCAAAACAGTCGAGGAGAAGCTGAAAACTCTTGCAAAAACCTGGAGTTTCGAGTTTCGACAAATCTCACGAATACTTCAAACTGCAGGTGCCAAAATTTGTAAAAATCATGCCTTTGAAAAGACATTTTCGGTGACATCCTGTCACGTGACGATTTCCAAGCAATGCTTGCAGGAGCTTTCTATGTGCATCTGGACTGCACATTCTTTGAAGTATCTTTAAGAAGTCAAGAAGTCAATAAAACTGCAACTCATGGGTGATGGGGGGGCATGTTGGGCATGTTGTGAATAACAGGTTCCAATCTACCAGCTCGACCAATCTGACTAATCTCAGTCGCCAGCAAGGTATTGAAAAAAGTGTGAATTCCACTACAGATGTGGCAGCAGAAATGATTGAGACTCTTGGATGCTAAGGAGGGTCATGATGAATCTTTGTTATGGGCCCATGGGCAGATAGTTTAAGAAGGAAATCCCCACAAGTGCCCTGAATCCTTGGTGAATCATCAGAATTCACCCAGTTTTTTTCTCCAAAGGTTCAGTAAATGTGATTTCTTTATATTTCTTTGAACACTTGGCACTGCCACTGATAGGCCTAGATACAAAATCACAGCAATTGGGGGCACGTTGCCTTCTTGCCAAGGAAAGTTGACGAGTCAAATTTTAACATTGAGGACCTGGGGACCTTTTTGGGGTGCCACGTTTGGACGAATCATTTGGCTAAGCGGTTGGGATGGTTAAAACGTCTTAAAAACCACTGCAATGAATTAATTGCTGTATCATTTGCTGCAGGATTTTTCCCATCAACACCAAGCCTTTTTTTGCCGGTTTCGTCGTGTTTTGTGTGCGCATACATGGTCACTAAAAGAGGCAAAGAATGCCATCATCCAGGATGATAGGCACGGTTCTTGAAGGCATTTCCTGCCATGAACATACACCATATTCCCATATTCCCCTGCCGTAACTTTGGGTTCAAGCTTGGTGTTGCGACAGCCCTTGTGACATCCAGTGCTTGACTTTCACGGTACCCTTGGATGCAGTGTATGATTTCTTGGATCCACCGAGAGTGAGGAAAGATGCAACTCCAGCGGCTGGAATTTTCTGAGGTGTTGGTCATTATCAGCACCTCTACATACCGAAGTCCATAATGAAATCATTGAGGCCGCAGGGGAGTTAACGAAGATAACGAAGGGGTGTGGGTATCCATATCAACAATCAGATTGGGAACAATCAAGTTCGAAATCCCAGGTCAACTTGGGACAGAGATGAGATCCAAAGCATGTTTTGGAATGAGGGATGCACGAATTATTCAAGCAACGAAATTTTAGTGCCAAACGGAGCTTCGAACAAACCGGAAAGGCTCGTTGTTTGAAGACCTCTTTGGGCTGCCAGGCTGGCCATGCTTGCTTGTGCTGGGGCAACTGCACCATGGTCTGCTGATGATGGTGTGGCTGCCAAGTTATGCACAAGATCCGATCGCAGTTGACGTCGTGAGCTGACTATGGTAAGTTCCAATTGAATGTACCTAGTCAAGCCTCCCAAAAAGAAAAGATGATTGAACAGGTTCTATCAAGTTCTCAGTTGTCAATGTTTCGTGTCACTATCTCCGCCTATCCTTTCAGCTTCTGCTTCAGAAGCAGTATGGACTTCATGAGGTGGCTCCTACCTTTTGCAGACGGCCACAGCCGCAATCAAAGCATCTGAGAGTGTTTCTTGACGACAGGGAAGAACCACAAGTTTTTTGAGACCTTTTCTCCCCAAGCTGAGGGTGGTGAATCCCCGAATCTTCCCTAATGTGCCCCAATCAATCTTTTCTAGGAATCCCTAGGGTTCCCCAGCTACCCCCTCCCCTTGAACACCCCCCCCTTAAGAACCCTACAACCAAGAAGGCAAGCAAGGTTTTTTGTATCAAAGTCTGAGGCGTTGGAAGTGGTGATAGATTCTCCCAGCAGCACTTCAACTCCTGCATGGAACAGTGGTGCTGGCATTGCCTGGTGCATAGTTTGACACTGGAAAGGGATCCGGAACCGTTCAGATCTGCAATTTTCAGATGTTTCGTTCTTCTGGATGGTAGTGAGAGACCAGGTAACAAATGATCCAAATTCAGGGTATTTGTAATAGGTGAATTCCCCTGTATCTGATGGTTTTCCAACTTGATGGAAACATTATAATGCACCCAAAACCAAATGCTGGCTTTTAGTTTCTATGAACACCTCTTTTGGTCCAAGCACATGATCAGCATTGTGAGAGAACAAGTCAAGGTCGGCATCAAGTTGAACGGCAAGGGCGATTTTGCAGCTTTCTGGGCTGGCTTGGCTACAGATATTGCCCTCTTGGTCGGTCAAGGATCCCAGCAGCAAACGTCAGCAGAAAAAGAGTGAAATGAGTGCTGGTTTTGGGATTTGCAAGCCAACAATCATGAAGTAGGTCATGAAAATTGAAGTATCCAAGACAAAAATTGAAGCAAGGAGAAATGGATATTGTAAGATTTGTAAGATCTGATGTCATGCCAACAGTTTCCAAAGATTGATGAGCTCAAGCCAATGTCTTCCAAGGTTGCTATATTGCCTTTTTGATCCTGCGGAAAGTTTACCCTTTGATGTACCAAGGGAACCAGGAAGGGACCTGCAAGTCCAAATTGCTACTTGTGCTTGCCATGATTCTGCCTGTTTTCAATGGCATGATCGAGAAGAGTAAGATAGTGTGGAATCTGGTCCTAGTAAATAGAAGTCACCTTGTAGGAATTTGCAGTGATTGCAGGAAGCCGCAATTGCATATGGTGTGTAATTTCAGTGTATGCAGTAGGCAACAAAGTGGAAAGCTACGGCCATTTTTGCAGAGTCTCTTAGCCATTTGTGATCGAGCAGGAATGTGTGGAGAAGCTGAAAGATGGTCGGCTGAAGCTGTCCGAGAGTCTATTCTCTCCTGTTCCTCCATCTGCATTTGGAGTCTTCGACAAAAGATTGAAATTGTTTTCCTCAATTATTTACTGCCTACTTGGGTATATTAACGGTATGGCTCAAAATGATACCCCGAAAATTCGTGTGTTTATAAATACCATCATTTGAGCGATTTCGACTTTTATTTTTGGGCATCCAAATCTTGAGCCTTGGCAAGTTGGATGACTTTTTTGGCTTCACCTGGACCTTCACGAATCCTATAATGGCCTTCCTCTGGTAGCCTCCACTACCGTTTTTTTGTTGGTAAGTTTTTACGTTGAAACCAAAAAAAAAAACGCTGAGATCATGGCCAGCTTCCGTGTGTGCGTGGATGATATTGTTGAAGTGGCGGGACTCGACCATGGTTGCTTGGCGGGTCCATCAGTTTGATCACCTGCAGGATTTCCCACTGGATTTTTCAGTGTTTTGGGTTGGGCCCAAGCTATATATTTTCAAACATAGCCAAAGAATCTGATGATTTCGCCAACCTTGTGAAAGGAGCCTCAAATCCAGTAGTTTGACCAGCTTTTCCTAGGAAAATCCATCATTTTCACAAAATTCTGGTTGGTTTGCTAATTTGGAGAGACGCCCTCATATCAATCATCTGACATTCTATCATTCTATGATAATTCTTGAAGAAGTGCACATGTTTTGAGTCTCCAGTATTCTGATCAAAAAGGTTTCCCTTCTCAGTTTCACGTGCCTGCCCAGTGATTCGCCAAAAAACCTTGAATAAGGCATGCTCATTCAATTTTCAACTTTTGTGCCAGCCTTAGAAATGCTTTTCTGAAAGCCACAAGTTTCTTCCTCATTGTCCGAAATGGCTTTGTTAGAAGCACGTATTGCCCGTTTATGAAATGCCTCCCAGAATTTACACTCTTGGAGGTAAAATATCTGGAAAGAACAAGTAGGAAGCACTTGTTGCCTCCAGAGAATAAAAGGCAGACGATATGAGGAGACATTTACAATCCACCAATATGTCTGTTAATAAACCGAATGTAAGTTGTAAAAGCTATTACATTAGTATGTTATATTTATTGTATGAATCATGTATTACATGGATTATAATGCATAGTAGCATTATATATGAACAGTATATGTATTGCATGAATCATGTGTATTGCTTGTACTACTTGCATTTTGTGTATTATGTGGTTTTCATGCTTTATACGCATTAGATGTAACATGTATGCTTATTACATGTACTACATGTATTACATGTATTATTTGTATTGTTTGCATTCTATGTATACATGTGTATGTATACTGGAACAATGGAAAATGACTACTTTGAATATATATATATATATTTTTTTTCCTACTTTAACATCAGAAATTGCGAGGGAACCATGTCTCAGCTTCCTGAGTGGAATCATGGGACATGTTGAAACTCCTAAGGTCATGAATCACATGATGCTGATTGGCATTCCTGCCTTGCTGGTGCTAAGCACGGGCTCTCAATTTGGGATCATTTTTCCAAGCTTGTTCTTGTCCTCGACTGGAAAATTTGCGAAGTTTCACAACAAAAACCTCATCATTATCGATTCTTTATTGGAAATGGTATCAGAAGGCCGCAATGTCTTGTGGGGTTTTCGTAGTGTTTAGTCAGATTTGCCATTCGTAGTGAGGCCCTTTGTACGCCTTCAGCGGTGGACACGCCGCAAATAGCCGTCTGAGTTCCATTGGTTTTGCCAATGTGAAAGAGAGCCTTGGCAACATGGTGCAATGGTGACGGTGCTTGGTAGGTACTGAATCTGGGTGGTGGTTTCAAATATTTTCTATTTTCATCCCTATTCGGGGAAATGTTCCACTTTGCTTAATGTTTTTCAGAAGGGGTTGAAACCACCAACTAGTGAATCTTTTTATTTAGGGATGCCACCCAGGTGAAACAGTTTTGAACAAGAAAACAGTCCAGAAATTAAAACAGAACCTGTCAAACCTTTTGGTACAGTGATAAGAGCCTGAATGTTTGCCTTGATCATCTGCGTTTTACCCCTTTTTTTGTGCCCAAAGTAAGTTACAGAATTTTCAACCATGACCGGATATATCTCATGCAAGGCATGCAAGTTGTTGAGTACAACGTTCACACATTTCATTGCCACTATTCCGTGCCTTCATTTGAATGCATCCCAAAATTCAGCGCCGCCTCAAAATCCATTGGTTTACTGAAATGAACCATTTCCAAAGGATCCGTCCGGTCTATGGCTTTGCAGAATTTGATGGGTGAAACGCTGAAACCATTTGATGTTTTGCTTTTTCCTGGCTTGACTCGAAGTGTCGCAATTTGAATTGCCGGTGTTGAATGTGATTTTGCTTGCAAGGAGAAGCCTGGTGTGTTATCCAGTGGCAGGCTTTGTGTGGTATGTGGTGCTTGCGACCCAATTCCATGTCTTCAGGGTCCAGGCAAGTCTTCGTGGAATGATTCGGTCGAGTGAGCAGTGAAAGTTACAGCGAGAAACAACTCTCATTTTGATGGGATTCAGCCGGCCTTTCCGTTGCTCGTTGGCGGTCACTTGGAGGTCAACAGGAAGTCAGCTAGTGGAGAGTATTCTCATTTCATGTATGGCGTCAATCATCCATACATCTATATATTTTTCTCTTGTGGGTGCTATGGCGTCAACAAGAGAGAAGTATCCAACTGCAGCTAAAAGTACCCAACGGCAGCCGGTTTTTTCCACGGGTCACTTGACAGGAGAAGGAATTCATGAACCGCCGCAAATGGTGGCTGATGCGCATGCCGATGCCCAGATCGCATACGATCCTTGTGGAGAGCATCCCCTCTGAGTGTCTTGGAAAAGCCGAGCCAACTCAATGACAGGTGTTCCAAAAGTGTAACCGCAACCCGTATATAGGTGTGCACTTACATTTGCTATGACTTGTGAGTGTATAGTAGAGTAATGGTACATGTTACATACTATTTATATAGTATATGGTAGATGGTTTGCGGAACATTGTGTGTAGTATGTAGTATAAAGTTATGTTTTATTGCGAATTCGATTATTATTCCGAAAGCCACAAGGGTTATTAGCTTGCAAGGAGCCGCATCCTTGCTAAGGTACAGAACGGTGGAGACATTAAGTGCATTCTTCGAAGAAATCTTTGGTCCAGGTGTGTGATTGATGGTAATAGCTGTGTTGAAGGATGAAGGGCATTTTTTCTTTGTGAGTTGTCGTGACTTGATGCAGGATGCCTAAAAGATGTGAACTTCATTAGACCATGCGGATTCCTCCAATCATGCACCTAGAGCTGCAAGTTCACCAAGTGGACACATGGAATCTCTGGGAAACTGGACAAATGGAATCTTAGAATTCAAGCCACATTTGATTCGCTCTCCCTTGTAGGGATGAAATTTCCTGCTGTGGTCTGGTCAAATGGTGGGCTTCGTAGAGTATCATCACGGGTGTTGCCTTGCTTCGGAGGTTGCACGGGTGTTCTATGCTACCAAGCCCACCTTTTACCAGTACAGGAAGAATGTGCTTCAATGTGATACAGTAATACTGGAAAAGCTTTCAGCTCAGGTATTACAACTCGAGATCATTGCAGTCAGGATTTGCATGAAGCTGAATTTCAGTGGGATAAATCAGGCGGGGAAACTTTGGTTCCTGGATGACCACAGTCATGCAATAAGTCATTTTGCAAAGGGTAGAAGTGAAGGAATTGGTATGCACTGAAATTCCACCAGCAAAAACATGTTTCCGGCCAGAAAATTTAGCAGAAAGACCTTGACCCGCTGAAAGATTCTCTTTTTTTGGTGATGAAGCTGATACTTTCAAAGCCGGATGATTGACACCTGTGGGTGAGTCTAATCAAATTGAATTGTGGGGATTTTACGACATCTTTCGCCGGTATCACGGTATCCCACTTTTTAGGAGGAGACCTCCTTTGCCAGAAAATTCCCCAATAGTCTGGGCGGTTGATTTCGGGGAACCTCAACCAGCTTCGTTGAATTTGCTTCTTTCAGGCGAGGTAGATGAAGCACGGCGGACGAAGTTGACGACTGCTCTCGAAACAGCAGCTGCAAAGGCCGTGGGTCAAGCGATGATATTTTGAGCTTTTTCAGCTTGGATGATCTTGGATGAATATACTCTCCTGTTTGTTCGATTCAGCAGTCATCCCCAAAAATGTGATCAATTGCTAAGATGGGACTCCTCACAAATTATGCAGCCTTGGGTTGACGTCACAAAAAAAAAGTCTTGTTTGGATGAGGTCTTGCTCCAAGCATTGTGTTTTTGGTTTTTAAAAGGTTTTTTCTTTCACATTCTTTGAATTTTCATCTTGAAACTTCGGGACGAGTTCAAAAATTCGAGTCGTCTCAGGTGTAGATGTCATAGCTGACATATCTGCCTGGGAGAAATCTATTTGTTTAGGCCCAGATGTAACATCTTGCACCAAAAGCAGGTTTTCGGCGACTCAAAAAATCTTGAAAGTAGTATATATCTAATTGGTGCAGCAAGTAACTCACTTCGACCTTTGAAGATTGGGGCATCCTGCGGGCCGTCCGATGAAGGTTCAGGAAGAGAGAGAGAAAGTGTTGAATTCCCTCGAAGGCGAGTTTTCGTTTTCAACAACCGGCAGGATTTTTCCGAAGCTTTGAGATTCGGTTCAGCACATTTTCTCTGTAGAATTTTACGAGTCCTGTTTGGACTCTGTTGAGATTTGTGTAGATTCTAGAAGCAGATCTCAGTTTTTCAAATTCGTTTGTTAGAATTGAGTAGTCAAATATCAACGGATGGTCTGAAACTGCTGGTGTTTTTGTTGAGATTCCACTGAGTGGAGGCACATTAGGCACGGCGTTTATCACCTTTCAAGATCAGAAACAAAGCATCATGGCCAGCTGCTTAGAGGGTGCTCACTTGATTGATTGAAAATTTGATGAGTTGTGCTTTTTGGATACAACGATGAAAATTTGATGAAAAACGGTGGATACAAAAACGAGGCCCTCAACATGCGTTACACTGCAGATGATGAGGAGCAACTTGGGGGAAGTCGCGGAGCTGAGGCTTCTGAGAATCCGCTAAAAACCACCACCTGGGATGGTGCTTTTTAAAAACCCAAGTGGGATAAACTACCAGACTTAACTGCTGTTTTTTCATGGATTTTTCCATTAACAGTAGTCTCATGTATATTAGATCTACATGATATATAGTATGTTTATGATATATGTATCTGTATAGTTATATAGTAGGCCATACACATACATCATACATATACATGTATCATATAGGTATAGATGTACCTGTAAATATATACATAAACCTGTATACATGTTTATATATCCTCTCCCTTCTTGTCAGATATTTCCCACACCTTGGTCTGCAGGAATTTGTGGTCTCGGTACCTCCAGACCCTTCGGATGTTCGCTGGAATGACCTTGAGGTGCGACAATTTTTTTGGCTCAAAACTAGGTGTTTCTGCTTAGCAAAAACTTGGGGGTGTCATATTTAGCCCAAATTTTTTAGTGATAGGTCCTGGGGGTTGGTCGTGATTTTGAGCGTTTTGTCCCTTCTTTTCTCCAAGGAAGTTTTGAGTCGTTTCGGTCGGGGAGAAATGCCACCTCTCTCCACATTTCTCCGCAGATGGATCCTCGAAAAGTAGCTGCTAGTCAGATGGTGGGCTATGGAGCCTTGGCTTAGCATTTGTGTTTGGTGCTGTCCACAGTGCTGTGGACGGTGGCGCCGTTGTCCGGTCCAGTGCTGTAAACCTGGCGCCTGTGGAAGCTGTCAGGTTTGATTGCAGCGATCTTCTTTGGCTTCATTCCAATTGTGGCGGGCATCACCAATCTTCTCACATTGGAAAGTGTGAGCAAGGTGTGGAGTTCATGATATGCGTTCAGCCTTCCAAAAAAAAAAACTCTGAGAAACTTGAACATACTTGAAAAACAGTCCTCGATGTAGCCGGTTGACGTCGGTTTTTCCCATACTTTGAAGAAAACCACATTTTTGTTTTTTTTCCTGTTTTTTTTTTTGGACTCAAAGCCATTTTCGTACCGGGGTGCGACTTTCAACTCAACGTCCCTGAGATTGACTTTCTGGATAGCTTCTTTCAGAACAATCCAAGCCTCGCTGCCTTATGGGATGGCCTGGTTTCTTGGTTGGAACGCCTTTCCTGAAAATCATCGGGTTGGTTGGTTGTTTTTTGGATCATCCAAAAGGAAAATCATTCAGCAAATTGGGGGATATTCATGGGTATTCTATAACTATAGACTTATTGCAGGATGGTTATATTTTACTACCAAGGGTACTTGAAGAAAACATATTCGTGAAATCCTATCAGTTGAGAATCATGAGATGCCAACAAGCAGCTATGGAATTAGCCACGTTTGTTGTTTTGGAGAACTTCAACAAAACTTCCCAAGATCATCAGCTAACTCGAATTGAATGATTATCTTTTGGTGGATCCTTTCCAGACCACATGAAACTGAGTGAAAAATGAACGGGAATGATGACGATATGTGTGCAAAATTGTTATTTATATATATGTACGACGACGCTTGAAAGAATTGCTAGTAAAAATCAATTCGGTAGTCCAATTTCCTCATGTATAGTTAAGATTAGGAGCAATTACATACTAGAGCCTGTCTTTTTCTTTGAACTGGGACGATGTTTGGGTGAACCCAGGCGAGCAGTATTGGCTTGAATCTGTTCATGTCCTTCTTGCCCACCTTTTTGGAGTCTTGGCTGAAGAAAGTAACGGCCGAGGCAGCAGATTCGTCCTCCCAAAGAGACATGACTTCAGAAACGTTTCAAGGGCCAAAGATACCGAGATCTAAAGTCATTGATTTCAATGGACTTGATTTGTTTTTTTTGACACAATCTACAACGTGGTGCTACAAAATCACCAACAAATGTACCAAAATAATACCAGCAACAAGACGAGAAATATGGCGATCACCCACGCCTGCACTTGAAGTCAGAACCCCAACTGTTGGATGTCAAAGGTCATGATCTTCAATGCTTGCTTTGCTCTAAAGGTGCCTTGGAAAGTCTAAACTCCCAAAATGGTTTATCAGATGAAAGCTGTGAATGTTTATTTATACCTAAAGTTTCATCTCTATGAATTCCAAACACGGTTTTTCAGCTTTTAACAGATTCATACTGTTCTTTTATCCCATGGGTTTTATCCCCACACTAACATCTGCAGCTGTCGGAAAAGGCGGATGCATGGGAACAGCACTACATTCAACAGTGGTATTTTTATTTTCTTGAGCCTTGGCATCCGAAAAAAATGGCAGGAAAGACAACTTTTCCACAGCAAAATCAATCGAAATTTCAAATCGAAAAAAAAAAAACATCCATGAAAGAAGAGTGCTGCACAATTACAGTTCTGTGTGTTCTATAGAATTGATCCAACAAGTATATGGCCCACCTGGTTTGCGAAGACGACAACTCTCCGGATTGGTGGGGCAGTACTGTGTGTTCTTATCCGTCTTCGTCACACTTTCCGGGACTTGAGTATCTAGCTACATCGATGCCCAGATTCTGATGCCATTTTCATTGAATCGCTTGCTCCTACCGCTGACCAACATTTTGTGCTTCACCACTTTCTTCCATATCGGCTGTCCTACCAAGTGCTTCAAAAAGGAGTTGTTTTTAAAATCTTCGAAGCTTTATGTCTGCTTTGCATTGCGCAATTCTAGGTCCCTTTTTTCCGTCTATTTCTATGCTTTGAGATGTCTTGAGTAAAGGCCCAGAAGCAAACTTGTTCAGGGCAAATTCCATGGCAGAAAAACACCCAGAGCTGAGACAGGTCGAAGGTTGCGTTTTTTGGATGGAAACATCTTCCAACTTGTTGCTTTCGTTTCTATTTTGGGAAGTGCTTCACATTACTTCAACATTGAAGTCTTGTTGATCTACCAAGGTTGTGTATGTGCTGCTGGTGTCACTTGCCGGATTCATCTGAGTCAGCGAAAAGACGTCTATCATGGAAAGTTCAAAAGGCTTCAAAGATTTCCATCCCCCAAAAAGAAGGTGTCCACCAACTTACCAACATAAAAACTGTCCATACTTTTTCTTGTGCGGAGAAAGTCCTGCATCATTTGATATGCCCGTATCATTTGAGTGGTAAAAATTCTATATATCCATTCCTGGGACAACGGCTCTCAGGACTGCTGTGGGCACTTCTCTTTGGGATCGAGTGAGAGAGCTGGTGGAGGACGAAAAGCTGTTGGATACGACCGGATTTTTGATAATTGATTGACTATTAGCGATTATAACGGTGATTATGATAATGATTCAACATGATGAGATGAGTTGAGATAAGTTGTTTTTTTTGTATTTAATGATGTGAAAGTAGAGATGTAGCACCTATATGTTTTGATATTGCTTTCCGTCTTGGCAAATGCGGCAGAATCCAACGGGGCTCTTGCAGATGTTGGCACAGTCCTTGCCTGCAGCCACTCATTTCTACCTGAACTATGTGCCATTGCAGCATGGATCTTAGTTGGAACAGAAATCAGCATCTCAACATCTCCATGACCTCGCTTTTTTGACCTGTTTGACTTTATGAATGGATTTTTTGAACATGGGTATTCCCCAGTTTACATGGCTAGTTAAACGATCTCAGTAATATTTTCTCAAAATCTGCGAAATCAGATTTTCCTGAAACACACAAATTGCTCAGGTGGGGCACCCATGGCACAAACATGTTGCGCTATATGAACCTCTTCAAATTTTTGGGATTCCGAAAAGTCGCTTGGATGAGTTGAGCTTCTCCTGAGCAAAACCTGCAACGTTGATGGGGGAAACCCCAGATCCACTAAAGTCAATAAAGTGTTTAAGTTTCTTTTGGGATGACCAAAAATCATACCCTCCACGTTTGAAAATGGTTGGCAAATCAGGTTCCATGATCGCTGTTTTCTTCCTGAAGCTAAGCTTCCTGATGTGACAAGTCCTCATGATGAACAGGTTTGCTCGGAGGAAACAGCTCAAGCGAAAGCTGAACCGGAAGACCAGGACTACTACGGCAACATGGCATCAAAGTGACCAAGGTGTCGCCGTTTTGTGGATCATTCTTTTTCTTGTCCTTGTGCAGCTGCAAATATTCCTTAATTGCAAAGTCATAAGTCATGCGTAATTTTTTTGAAGCAATCATCCTTGGGATAGCTTCATTTGAGGAACCTGGAGTTGTCAAATGCTTTTTTCGCGATGCGAGGTATGGGTTCACGAAGTGCTAGACATACACTCATTGCAGTGACGGGGTTGGTTTTCTGCACGCTTGCTCCTCTCATCACCATTCTGTGCTTCATCAACGGTTCCTTGGCGACGCACAGGTTTTGGTGGTAAACAGTGACAGTCCTCACAGCTGGGAACCACAGACCAACGGGCGCCCATCTGAGGTGCTGTGTAGTGATCTCAGATTCGGAACCGCTGAATGTGGAAAAGACAGAAGTTCCTTGTGAGAAGTGTGGAGGCAAAAGAAACACTTTGAACATATTTCAGCTGACCACGGTGAGGTGTCGTTATTTGTACTCCTACCTCTTTGCGGCCCGGATTGATTTGTTATTTTTTGTTCTGGGAGCTTTTCTGGTCGGAAAATGGGAAAAAAAACAAATTGCAGATCCTTATGCTTTGTCAGCTTATGAATCAGTCTTACAGAAAGAACTATTCTTTTTCAATGTTTTTTAAATAGTCTATTTGCATCACATTTTTCTTCCAAATTGACACTGAGGTTTATGCAGAGACGAGGAAGGCTCGGAGTGTTGTCTGAATTCACAAAGCTGAAAAACAAAGCTGAGAAGTTGTAGATTCCCACGATGATCCAGGCTGACCTAGGTGGTGTGTTCTGGATGACCCAGATGCGACACATTCAGCAGGGATTGTGACTCGTTTCAGGTTTCACAGATTCCTTTTTGGTGGGATTGCCAGCTTAAACATGTTGCCATAAAACATGTAACATTGTGATACTTGAAGTTTTGGAACACACACACTGAACAAGTGGTCGGAAACTTTTGACAGCTGCTTTTGTTGAGGTTGATCTATATCATTCTCATGACGGGTGTCCTTTTGGAACGTGCAAATAGCATTATTCCTGCAATCATTGCAGCTGCATGGCTGAAGGGCTTGTAGTTGTTGCATTTAGAGGTCGTGAAGGTAACTCTGTTTCCCCATAAGCAGAAACACAAACGGTTTCCCTTTCTCAATTTCGCAGGAAAGGATTTTTGAAAATGTCCGCAAAAAGATCTGAGAAAAAAAAGTGGAACAGAACCTTCAGAAGATTTTCAGCTGCAAAATGTCCATTTCCTTCTGTTCAACGGCTCCGTTTGGAGTGTCAGCACATGGGGTTTTACTCCGTGGGTCGACTGAGGGAAGCAGTGCAGTGGTTTGGTTGTATACATACCGTCGCTTCAATCATGCGTTTCACCTGGAAAACCTTCCTTTGAAGGAGATCAAGGTGGCCTCCGAAAAAAAACATGGGTGGATGGTGGATGTTTGAGGGTTTCCTAAAATGGTGGATTTCCCCAACACAACCCATGGGTTTTCCTACTAAAAATGACCATTTTGGGGTGCTAATGAATGGATGTTGGGATGGTGGAAAAAAATGAGATGTGAAGAATTGGTCAATGAATGGGACCTCAAAAACCCATGTCGATTTATTGGATCTTTGCCCTGTTGAACAGTAGCACTTTCTGCTTTGGAAGCTGCAAAGCAGGATTCATGGAACGACATATTCCATGGTCCATATGTTATCATAAATCATAATGTTATCACGTCATCTACCAAGTTTCTGAGAAAGTTCAGTGTTTGAAACCAGGGAAAACGCCGGGCAGGCTTCTTCTTCCCTTGAAAAACGCCTGACTGTCAAGAAGGAATATGTGCAACCTGTGACTTGGCTAGAAAGGGCTGACGGTGAAAACTGTGAAGATGTACTGCTCGTAACGACACCTTTGAATGAAGAATGGATTCCTAATGTTTCGTAGTTTGAAATAGACTCAGACTTACCGGTCCGCTATATTTTCTGTAGCTATATGTATAGCTATATATATATATATAGTTTATATAAGCGATTCGTAGCTTTTTCTTGCATGAAAAATCTCTCATCTTTAGGAGTTGATCCATCACGACGACAGTCCTAAAGCACGAAAAAGCAAATGAGTGGCCAAGAAAACGGGGTGGCCCTTCGCGGCGAAGACGCGAAGACGCGACACATACGGCCCGGCCCATGTGAACACATTTGAGCCGTGAAACACGGCAAACGTTTGGACTCCCAAGAAAAAAGGGAGAGATCAAATTATCTGCTTGGAGGAAAAAGTCAAAAAAATATTGGCTGAACACAATGGTTGCAAGATTTGTGACAGGAGTAGTCAGGCTAGTTGCAAATGAGCTTTTCCAACCTTCTGCGAGCCAAAGTTTGTATATCTTCCAGTGTGAGCAAGGGTCATGAATTTGTGGCAGGAAGCAGCAATCTTGGCGGAGAAAGCTCTGCGCACATTCGCTGGCAAAGTACAGAAGATTGCCTTCTTCCATTCCTCTTCACAGGCACGAGCATTTTGCTGGAGAGCCTGCCACTATGCCTTTCAAAAAGAATCTCAATAGCTTCTACAGTGATTCTATTGCCATTACACCTGTTTCAAGTGATGATATGGGTCAACAAATTGTATGCAAAATTGCTAAAAGATAGAACTAGATAACCCTCTGGTAAACTAACATAGCAATAGAATATATCCCCATCTTCAATAGGCAATACATCTTCAGTCCAGGTCCATTGTCCATTGCTATGTTCGGAAAACGGTGAGGGTACATGCAGGTTTCTGGGTTTCTGATCAGAGGCGGATGAGATTCAGATGCCAGAATCGAAGCACATTTGGGAGGTCCGGGCCTCACACTACAGCAAGCCGAGAGGTTGATGGTTGAATGATGGTTGATGGTTTTTTGCAGCAAAATTTGGGGGCAAGCACTTGGGATGTTTTGATTTTTTAGCTACGGTTTTATTTTAAAAAAAAACACCCCTTCTAGCAAATCTAACACTGGTTTCAAGGGAAAAATGGGAAGCAACTCTCATGAATCCAACATCACCAAGAGGGTTCTGCATTTTCGATTGATGTTGCTAAAAATAACAGCATGTTGAGCTGTTCAACACAAACATCCGAGACATTTTTGGACATTTAGAAGTTGGATTTCCCAACCAAAGGGGCAAAGGCTCTGACGCTTGGCAGCCATTTTTGGGTGCAGGCTGCCAAGTTCCTTCAGGCGGATCCCCGGGAGCCAGTTGGGTCTCCCACTGTACCAAAAGCGCTGACCGAAAATCGACCCTTTGGGTTTTGAGTGTGTAAGGTATTTGCGGCGAATCATTTCAAATCGTTTACTCAGATAGACTGAGGTATCATTGTATGTGACAGGGATAGGGTATGTTTCATGGAACGTTCCACTCCGCTTGAGCGAATGTCATTTTTGGGTGACGGAGATATGATGTCCCATGTGGTCCACACAAGTTGCATATCCTGCCGGCCGCCTGGGAGGCAGACTTCCCGGAACAGTGGCTTCAATTGGCAATCAAGAAGTTGACAGATGATCTGCCCCGAAGCAGAGGCGGATGGTTTTTTCAAGAGCTCCATGCTTTAGTAGAACATGGGTCTCAAAGGAAGGGGAGGATGTGTTCTTTGCAACAGGCTTTTTTTGGGGTCCATTTCAATTTTTTTGAAACAAAAGCTATGATTCCTGCCAGTAGCTAAAGCTTCATTTTGGCGGCACAAAAATGGCGGAACCTGGCAGGTGCGATGTCAGGGGAAGATGCAGACGTGCCGCCACCTGAAAGAGTGGATGACCTCAAAAAATCTGGGGAAAAAACACGGTGGAGGTGCCAGTGAACAAAGAAATTTCAAGAAAAACAGGTTTCTTTGTACAAGAAAAACCTTAGTTTTTTTTTGAGCTGCTTATACTCCCGTGAAAACTCACCAATCCCCTGAAAATCAATGGTTGGAAGATGAAATTTCCTTTTGAACTGGTCCCTTTTTTGCGGGCATGTTAATTTCCGGGGGGGAGGGGGGGGGGGTATATTTCATATTGTTCTCCAAGTTGTAATGGACTTAAGACCTTGGATACCTGGGAAGCCATTGGTTGAAAAGTCTGAGTGGTTGAAGCAAGACTTTTGACACTTGAGGCTTTGACAAACGGGAAATATTCCCAATCAATCCGTCTAATTCGGGGGACCATCGCTGTCATAAAACATATCATTAAATACATACGAAATCATTACACGGAAGATTATTACTAGGATTTGGTATTTTCGTTTCTATCATTGTTCTAAGTTATAAGCGATCATTACTCGATATGACCCCATCCCATGTTGAATGGTTGAATCTGCCCCAACCAAGGCGAGAGCCGATGTCGGCCACAGAAGACGTGTGGCTGCGGCAGATCCGAAACCGGTACCTTGTATGGTCATATGGTCATCAACCAATAGTTGGTTGTGTTTGTTTGTTGCGAAGATACGCATACTTTGAATATGAGTTGTATTCCCAGGATTAGGTATGTCTATTTGCTTTTAAAACAATGACCACTACGTATTTGCATTTGATATGCCCCTCGTGTTCAAGTCTACTATCCGTTTTCCGTGCTCTTTCTGAGAAGACCACAGCGATTTCGCGATTTCTCATCACTTCCAAGAAGCTGTTTCTTTTTGGCCTTGAGCTTTCAGTTTTTATTTTGTATTGAATATCAATCCCAACTGTTTCGCCTAATTTATATGGTCAGACGGTTGATGAAAGCAAGCTGGGCTACTCTTCCACCGCAACCACAGACCTGAAGGTCTTCTCAAATTGAAATCAGCTACGGGTCAGCTGGGTGGATGATGATCCAATTCAACACACAAATTTGCACATTCACTTTTCTTATTTTCACAAACATTTGGTTCAAATCAGACCACCAAGAAATTCGAATCACTATTCGAGATTGATTTCTCAGGTTGACCATTTGGTTATGAGTAATTTATAACCACCCTTTTTTTCTCTAACGCTTGGTGAACACTTTGGATTCTCATTGGTTTGGGGGAACCCGTTTTTTTCTTAACGTTGCACCCAGGTGCTGCGCGTACGGGGAAAGAATGGCCTGAAACTGAAACCTTGACAGTCTTGAAAGGCTAATGAGGCCTGTTGGCAGTCACATCTCTGTCAACACTTTGAACATAGCTAGCTCACTTATGCCATGAATTTCACACCAAAGGTTCATCCGAGATTTTTTTTTGTGCCAGGATATCTCTTGAGCAGAATTCATTTTTTGCGCGCAACTGAAACCCTGGCCCTGGGAGGTGTGTCTGGTTTCTGAAGCCTGGAATTTGTGAAAGCAGCACTGCATCATTGGGGAAAAAATGCTGCGATGCCGTGGTGCCTTTTGAAAAGAAATTGCAGTTGTATGATTCTTGTTTGTCACTCTCAATTACCTGATCTTCGTTTGCAAAGCGTCCAAGTGCATTTTACTCAAAAATCATATGAAGAAGAAAATTGATTATGATGAATGCTTTTACTGAAGAAGAAGCATCTGCAAATCAAGCCATGCTAATGCCTTTGTACAGGTCGGACATTGCTTGAAAGATAATCCTGTGCAGTTGGCATCCCATGCTTAGGCCGTGGCTACGGAGCTGTGGTGGTGACCATGTTGATGTCTCGGCCACTCTTAGAAGACCTGGCAATGTTTCGGCGGGATCTTTTTCGGAATAAACCTTGTAACAAGCTTGAAATGCCAGGTGGCTCTGAATGAAACTGCCCGAAATGCAGGAGCAGCCTTTGTGTTGGGATCTTAGAAGATGAGTGTTTTAATATAGCAATCCAGACAAGGAACGTGGCTCCCCCGTTGGTTTTCTGAAGTTCCATATCTTTTGCACTGGCGACTTTTTGGAGCCACCCCTGGACGCCTTGAGGCTATCGGTCAACATGGGAGTTACAACATCCATCTTTTCGGATTTTGGACCAAAGCGTCTTGACTGATCATTTTTGATTGAGATTTCCGTGGCTTGAAAAAAGCGTTTTGCATCCATTGAAATCATTTGTGAACAAACTGCGACTTCTTTTTTCGGAGATTCATCAAAACATGAGGCATATCATCTCAGATGAAGATGGCGAACCCACGCAGATGCTCGTGTGATGCCTGGACGATTGGACGTCATGAAGACCGCCACAGGGGTGGAGAAACCCACGAGTTCACTTGTTGATTCGAGGCTGTGAGTGCTGCAGAGGTGGTGCCCGTCAGCAATATTGTGAAGGCTTGGATTGTTCAAAATGCTTGTTCAACAGGCTGATTTTGGCTGGAGATTTTTGTTGATGTTTTTTCGGGATTTTCTCTAGATTTCTCAAATTCCTGAAGATTTTCCTCCGTTGCATGCGACAAACATCAGGTGCATGGCAGCTCTGAGGGCGAGAGTGTGCTGGTCCTCACATTGGCTGGAGATCATGGACTTCAGGATGTGAGAAAAATGACGTCATTTTTTCAATGGGGAAGGATGGACGAAGAGGAAATTACAGGTGATTTTCAATATGAAACCATTGGCAATTTTTGGGGGAGGCCAACATCAATCTAGCTGCTAATTACAGACAAGGGAAGCATGTGGCAGTTGCCGTTTCACGAAACTTTTGCCGCGAAGCATTGCCCTTTCTGTCAAATGTCCAACAACTGTGTCTCCAAGACAGGACGGAGATATGATCGTACTCGATGACATGCGTGGCACACTCGCTGGATTTAATGGCAGGCGCTGCACTCAAAGCGCCTGCAGTTTACATGCTTGCATTTGAACTTCATGTCGGGTAAGAAAAACATGCAAATCATCAGCGAATTCATCAACGTGGAGTGTTACAGCCAACATCTTGCTGGGAGAAAAATACCAAGCACCTTCATCTAGTTTCATCAAGCTGGACGAGTTTGAGCTTAATGATGCTGGGGAGAGAAATATCCCAGTGGGTTAGTATTCAAAGCAAGATCTTTACATATTGTGCCAGGGTCTGTCAAACTCCCACTATTTCCATAGTTAATAGGGGATAAACCCATCAGCCGAATAGTAGGGGTTTATTATATACCTATTATATGGATTCCTTAAAGGTGGGATGAGTTTATCCCCAATATGAGGCAAGTAAAGGTCCGTCGCTTTGGAGTGGTGTCCCCCTCGGATGCCAAAGTGGATCTGAAGGACTGATTTCGCCGTCGACAAAATGGTGCGTCATGGCATAAGAGGGGGAATTTTTGTTTGGTTGCAACTTGTCTTTTTGCTTCATTGGCTATGCTGGCTATGTCCGAACTCCATTTTGGTTTTTATTAATTTTGAAATTCGTTCCATTCGTGGATGATTTGGATTCCAGTTGCCAATCTCATATAGCTGAGAGCTATGTCAGTTGAGAGGGACCTTTGGTAGGGCAACGTGTTTGATTGCGGCAGGGCAAGACGGCTCTATTCCTGTTTCAGAGATGTGGCAGTCGTGTCAATTTTCACAATTCCCTGACTCTTTGAGTCCATGTTTAACGTTGAAGCTCTTTGGCCTGGCCGTTCAGGATGTTGCAGTCAAGGAGATGTTGAAAAATACCACTGGAGAGGTGGGGGTGTCACATCAGGTGAGTCGGCTGCCAGGCTCCAACCTGACAGACTTTGATTTCTGATCTCCCGGAAAACTCCCCTCTTGTTGGGGTCCCATGATTTTCGCCATGAAAAAACTCCCACCAGATTTGGGTCCAAGAGCGATTCGCCTTCCAAAATTTTAGCAACCTTTCACTTGGTTGCCTTACGTTGAGGTGCTCAGCAACTTTCAACGTCAATATGACTACTACAAATCCGAGTTTGAGACATCTGGGAGCGAAGGCAAATTCAAACAGCCCACGTCTGAGCGGCCGTCTTTCTTTTCAGTTTCCGGAATGAAAAAAAAAAGCTCCCCCTTTTCTCAATGGGTTTTTAAGAGAAAAATTCAAGCTGAAAAAGTCAGGAGGGTTTGAAACTCCCAGATTGATGTATCTTGACAATTAGCCATGGATGGGAATGAAAAAATACCAAATCAGAACCTTGAAGTCTCTGGAGATGTGATTTTGAAGCCTGAAGAGAATCACTGGAAGATCCATCGATCTGTTCCGTTGCTTCATCGATTCAACAATGCCTTTTTTGCTTTCGTTGTAAGGCGAGAAATTACTCTCTTCAACCGCCTTGTCTTAGATATCGAGGCCAGGGACATCTGGCAGTTTTGAATGTTTTGCGGCAAGTTTCTTTTGAAGGTTCCACTTCCAAAAACCTTCAGAGTTGTCAACCACTTCTCAAAGCTTTTCAAAAGAACATCGAAAAGAAGGCTTCATCATTCAAATCCAAACGTTAGCCTTATCCCTATAAACCCTCATAAAGCGACAACACAAAACTCGGAAATAAAGCAACAACAATCCAAAAACACCTTGGTGAGTCTTGAACAAAGAAACATGTCATGTTCATACTGTTGATGGAAGAAATCCTGCACCAAGAAAGCTTGGTAGTTTATCTCACTATTCACCGGATTTTGGTATATCCCAGGTGGTTAGCTGGATTTTTTCTTCCCATGAGCAGTAGTTTAATCTTCTGTTTTCAAGGCCGGAAGCTTAGAAACGTCCGAGATCTTAGTGGGGAAGGAAGTTTCAGGATGCACAGTTGCTGGAACCGATAAACCTGTCAATTCTGTGAGTTTGTGAGCTTTATGGGATGGTGATGCGTGACCCTTTTAAAGGTTAAGTGACCTCCAACTGGGAGATAAACAGGTCATATTGAGTCATATTGAAGCACCTGGAAGAAGTTTTTCCAGATATGGATGTCAGGGTTGATTTCTTTTGCCATTTTGGAACATGTCATGATCCTGGTTCATCATCCAACTGAAAAAACTTGCACTTCTATCCCTGGAAAAACAACGTATGCAGGAAGCTGAAAAAACCACGAAGCACAAGTGAAAAGAACATCATCTTTAAGGATCGAATCCTTCATTATCTGTTTGCCCTTTTTCTTTGAAATGTCTATTTTGACTCATTTTTGTGGGGCGTATTCCAGATGTTCTTTTTTGGTGCTGAGGTGGAAAGACTATCAATCAGGAGGTTTGGTGAACTCTGTGAAACCTGCTGTGACCAAGGAGTGACCTGGATTTTTTTTTCATGCCATTTTTTTCTCAAAGGTTGAATGTCATAATCTAGGTGGTGGTTTCAGCTATTTTTTTATTTTCACCCGTACTTGGGGAAATGATCCAATTTGACTATATAATATTTTTCAAATGGGTTGAAACCACCACCTAGTAATGACAGAATGTATTTCTGGATACAATGAAGAAATTCTTGACAGATGAATATCAACTTTTTTCTGTATCTCATAAGATGATTCAGTTTTTTTGAATCTTTTGGTATACTTGATTTTGAGTAGAAATGGCAAAGTTCCTTTTTGGAGTAACAGAAGTGAATTGGAATTGTGACACTTTACCAGTAAAATGATGCGGGCTGAAAAAGGTACCAATCTTTTGAAGAAAGTCTCACCTTCACGGCGAATCCACAGATGATGGATCAGGAGGCGTGGCGGTGCCACCGGGCTCCATTCCAAACCGCTTCGGAATTCCTGTTTTCTTCAAATGGAAAAACTTACAATTCAAATTTGTACCGAAATTCTCATTTTGATAACATGAACCTCTGAAAAAAAAACCCAAAAAAACCGGAAGCTACTATCTTTTTTTGGGGGGTTTTCGAAGCCTTCAGGCCTGGCATGCAGGAGCTGGTTGTTGGGCTGGAAATCTCAGTTTTGGGGGACAGGTTTGGCTGAATCTTCAAGAGGGCAGAGCCGTTCTTCAAACGGGATAGAAAAAATGGTATTATCAAAAAAGGTAAGCAAACATTTTATGAGCTGGGAGGGTTAAGGGTTTTGGGACTGTCAATGGGTGTTTTTTGGTGCTGTTTTTTTTTGTGCTTGAGTAAGAAGATTCTCCTGTCTTAAAAAGGTGAATCTATGACCATGATAAGCATGGCACCATGGTATCAGCATGGTATCAGTTTGGTACTGTTGATGGTCAAAATATAATAATCCGCTTGACTTTGCACTACTTAAGCTTGGTCGCTTATCCCACAATTCACGGGTTATATATGTGTATATATCTCCAAACCAGGTTTTTGTGACCAGGGATTTCTTCCAACACGATCACTTCTGAGGTACAACTTGCTCTTGCTGCCGCCTTCCGCTTCCATGACTCCAAAAACCGCTTCCCTTCGCTTCTCTCAGAAGAAGATGCACAAGAATTGGTGGAAGATCTCAGCTGAAATTTGGGGGTTGTTTGTTCCCTTTTCCTGCTCGGTTCGAAATGTCCCATTTTTTTTTAGAAGAAATCATTTGAGCCAAAGCAAACCAATCAAAGCTCTTGTTTATCTTCAGGTCCCTTTCCGTTTAGTTGGCGTCTATTTTCGGATACAAACAGCCCGCAAAGAACCTGCTAGCTGCTAGTTCCATTCAGACCCCCTTGCACAAAGCGATGACTTGATACACTACATGTCTATAAGTTATTGAAAATCATGTGCAACAAGTCTCGAAAAAAAAGACCTGGGAATATACTATCACCACCTATTTCTTTGGTGATGATGACAATGGGAAACCTGTAGGTGGTACCCCCATTTCACAACCCAAGTGCCGATCATTTGGTTGTTGGAAAACCCATGGGCCAGGGAAACCCAGCAATTTTAATCAGTGATGATTTTGAGCGAGCTCGCAGGCTGATATCGCAAAGGGTATCAGTGAAGAGCAGAAATCCAAGGCAGAACTGATGACAGAAATCGCCAGGGTCACCTTTTTTGCACTTCAAAAAAAGGGCTGGCTTTGCTTTACTCCCCAAAGACTAACATCCATGGATCCCTAAAAATGATGGGTTTCTAAGTTCAAAAGCTCCTTTTCCAAAAATCTATTTTCAGGTGACATGTTAGTATTGGGGGTGGAAGAAAAGCTGTTTTTTTTTGGATGGAATTGGATGGAATCTCGATGGTATGTATTCAAAGGAAATCCAGATGGGTGACAGTGATGATTGTGATGGTTTAGATGTATACGACATGATATATGAAGTATCTCAGTATCTCCCCTCCTTACTCGTCATCCCATACAACACTTTGGAAAGATGAGTTTCACCAAACTTCCAAAAATGTGATCATCAGATTCGTTTTTTTTTTTCCAATTTTCCCCCATCTCAGGAGGGTGCATGCTGGCTACAGAAGGCGGGGCCGTGTTTCTGGAAACATTTTTGGTGCCAAAAAAACCTCCGTTTTTTGAGCGAGCCGCATTTTTTGGGAGGTTGAGTGGGGTTTTCCAAGTGGAGAAGCCATTGAAGACATGGCAGCCATTGAGGTTCGGTACCGTGGATGAGCTGGAAATTTCAGGATATTTGTATGTATGTATATATATATACATTATATATATTTGAGGACATTTGATTGACATGTATCTATTGAATCTATAGCTTCAATAACATTTCAGCACATGAAATTTCTTTCAAGTACATGCATCAATTACATGCATTAATTACACTCAGAATGATTGCAGTTTCATCGTATCCGGAATCCGCCTCCCAAAACTGCCTCGACTCAACTGCGTGGAACTGTTAGGCGAAGTTGAAACGTTTCAGCATGCTCTTCGAGACAGAGCTTACTGGGTTTGTGGCCCAGAGATCGCCATATCGAGAAAGCATCGAGAAAACCCAGTCATGGCAAAATCACTTTCCAAATTGTCAGAACTTTGGATCAAAATTCTAACTCTCAAGAATTGAAACAATGATCAGTGGAAGATGACCATGTATTTATATATATGTATATATGTATATTATGTATTAGATGAATCATACAAGGATTTTGAAGATCACTAGAAGATTGGGATTTATTCAACATTTGCATGACCATAGTAGGTAAATTACCAAACAAAAACTCAACCAAACCGCAGCTTTCACCTCAAAAACCTTCCACCTCGGATAGTGGAAATCCGGATCACCAGGATGAGGGGGAAACGGCCTGGGCGTGGTATGTTTGAGTTAGAAGCTGCGTGTGTGTGTGTGTGTGTGTGTGTGTGTTTTTTTTGGGAAGTTTCCGGGTCATTTTACATCATTTTTACCATGTTGCAAGTTTTAGAAAGCTTTCGGTCAAGATGAAGGAACTTGGTTTTATGAGTTTTATGACGGTTTTTCTTTCTTCCTTTGCCACACCTCGGACGAGTCGACTCCTGCATTTGGTTCAAGGCTGTTTTCATCTATTTTCCATTTCTTTTGGGTCGTACACGCTTCCAAAGCTTTAGCCCAAGATGCCGCTTACTTTGAAGGCAGCCTTGAGCATGATTTTGATGAGGCTTGTGAGCAGTGAAGGATGGCAAAAGCATCTAGAAGAACAGGGTTTTGTTTTTCCGTTAGGCAGACTTGATCCCTCTCTCCATGCTCGGATCCTGGAACAGGTGACTGTTTGGGAATCTGAGGGTGAAATGCTTGGAGAGGCAAAGAGCACTTGGAACGCCCATTTGCGTTCCGATGCCGTGATGGAAGCTGCTACAAATTCACAGATTCTGGATGCAGTGCAAGAGGTTCTTGGAGAAGATGTGGTTCTTTTACACACGACCTTCTTTGCAAAATACCCACAAAACACCACAGATCAAAATGCACCCAAATGTTTGACAGTTATCGGCACACATCAAGATCGCACATATTGGGGTATCAACCCAGAGTCTCAGCCAGTGGTCAGTGTATGGGTTGCAATTGACAATGTCACCGCAGAGAATGGGGCAATGCGCTTTGCCCCAGGCAGTCACAAGAAAAAGTTTGAGCATGTCGTGGGATACGATGAGTGCTCGGCACTTGGGCAAGCTCAAAGTATTCGTATAGAGGACTTGCCATCCGAAGAACTAGTTGATATGACATTGACAGGAGGTGAGTATGGCATGTTTGACAGCTTTGCTGCACACCGTTCTGAGCGCAATACCAGTCCCAAGCGGCGTATCGGGATGACAATGATCTATAGTCCTCCAAAGGTATGGTTCTCCGAATTCCCAAACATCGACAATTCCTGGCGTAAACCGTTGCAAGTCCGATGCAACGGCAAAGCATGTCACCAACAAATGGAACTCTGACCTGATTGGAGATTGTTGGAGCACAATAGACTCAAAAGTCAGCTTTCAAACAGCTGACCGGCTGTCAGCTGACTTCTCTTATGAATTGAAACGGTCAAAAGTGCCACAATACCTTAATCCAGGCCCACCAAAGAGTGAAAAAAAGTTTCGAATCTCCCTTTGTATGATTTGTTGATGTTTTGGATTGTGTGGCTTTTGCATGGAATTCCCTCGCCAAACGGCACAGGAGCCTCGCTTCGCTGATGGGCGGAGGGGCTGCCAAACTGCTTTCAACCGCTTCAGGTGTCCTTTCAGCAAACCTGAAAGTTCTGCAGTTCGTTTGCCGAAGAAAAATATCTGGGTGGTGGTTTCAAAGATTTTTTATTTTCACCCCAGGGGAAATGATCCAATTTGACTATATATATTTTTCAATTGGGTTGAAACCACCAACTAGAATATGTTTTTTTTGTTTTCGAAACACTCAATTGCTCTCAATGGAATTGCAAGGGGGGCCCCATGATGGACCTACAGTTGGTGTGGATGAATGGATGGACGGATTGGTGATGAACCCGTGCTTGATGAAATGACACCGCCAGCAGCTTTCTTAGCCGCTCAAAGCACCGGACGTAGGAAGGAAAGCTGCAAAAGCATTTGAGGACTGCCCCACTCAGTCTTGAGACGCTAGAAAAAGGAGTGACAGTCTATTATTTGCACTACTGTACATCATTCTATGATTTTACAGATTTTTTACTTTTAGTTTACAGATGGTACAGATCTACTACAGTAATGTGAATAACGGGTCAAAAAACAATGATTTCCTTCCAAATTCTACCAGCCAAATTAGATATTTTTTTTACAAATGTCTACTCTGTTCATTTCCCTCAGATTTTGTCCCCAGGAGCATGGCAGCTACTGTCCTCCATGACATGGTCTTGAATTGCGACGTCCAAGGCTTAAAGGCACCCGATACCAACTGGTGGATGGTTTTGGGGCTCGCAAGACTTTGGGGAAAAACGGTTTTTTGGCAGGTTTTTTTTGGACCCAAGCCAATAGGGAGCAACCAAAAAAATGGGGCAGCGATTTGGGAAAAAAGGAATGGAATGCTTGGAGTTTTGAAGTTTGAAGTTGATGAGTTTGAAATTCCGCAGTTGATTTCCTGTTGTTTTTCTGCTCCTGGGGTGCCCAAACAAAAAAGCGAGTTGTCATGGAGTTTGGCAAGGCAACTATCAAGGATTTGCAGAAAGAGGGTGTTGACGTCAAGGCGGGGGGGTCTTTCTGTTTGATGAGCAGTTCCACCCTGATAGGCCTCTGATAGACCTCTGATTTGGGAATGACAAATGAACATCATGCAAATCATGCAACACAAAGGTAGAGGTTTCCGCAATCTTTTCAACACTTCGCATGCCGCTTCTCTGATTGGAGAAGCTTCAGAATAAAAGATAACCATACTAGTAGGTATCCATAGGTATGCATAGGTATCCATACTCTTGATGGAAGAAATCCTGCACCAGTTGATAGGTAGTTTATCCCATTATTTACACCTTTTTCTACATCCCAGGTGGTTGTTTGGAATTTCTTCCATCAACAGCAGGTATCTTCATTTTTCAATCTGCCTGACAGGATGAGGTGACGAGCCATGAGTTTGGTCGCCGTGGAGCACGGATGCTCGTCTGAAGATTCTTCGGAAGCCCGATCTCAGCTTGATTTGTTTAAAGCTCGGATCAGGTTTTGAAGCCGGAAACATGAATGTGACGAGTTTATTCAATGTTTTTTAAATGGATGATTAAACTTCCAGGATATGTTTTAAGCAAGGATTATAAGGAGTAATCAGGGGCCTCTCTGGAACAATCAGCTTACCAAAATGAGATCAGGTCTCCCATGCATGCGGCTGCTGTGCGTGGACGCGCGGAGATTATGCAACTGCTGCTGAGCACCAGGGTGCCATCATTGATTCGCTTCAGTGTCACCATGTCATCCAACAGTTCCAACAGCTCGTCCCTTTCAGCTGGTGGTTTCGAAGCTGAATCTCCATGATTTTTCTTTCGACAAAAACATGGGCTACATTGTGAAAACCTAGGACGATGTAGCTTGGGCATTCTGATTCTCACTTTGGTTTCTGTGGGTCATCATGCACTTTGTGTTAGAAAAGAGATGGTCATGCCAACTTTTTCCACCAAAATGTGTGCAGCTCCGTGCCTACCTTCACCGCAAAAGGCCGACGCAAACACCAGCGATGATGCGGGAACCACATGCTTCCACTTTGCAGCTGATCTTGGACATGCTCGTGTGGCGTCGCTTGGTTGAATTTATGAACTGCCAACATGTTCCCAACAACAACTTTTCCACACATTTTGGTCGAAGCCAGATTCGATGTCACGATCGCAACTTTGAAGCTGAAAACAAAAAAACAAGTTTTCCCAAGAGTTTCCGGGATGATTTTCCAGGTATCATCTTTTGAGGGCCGGTGGTGATCCAAGCATCCGCAATGGTTTCGGCAGCAGGCGACTGTTTTGGGTTGGGAGGATGGAGTTGATCCTTTAAAAAGAACGTGAACATGCTGGTCGAAATCGACGATTTTTGCGGTAGATTTTGGGAAAAGATGGTCCAATTGATGGGATTTTTTGGATGAAGTTAAGTTACTAAACCAAAGTTTTGCGGAGCCTTGTTTTCGCGTGAGATCTGAGATGTCTTTAGGCCAATGGACAAGTTGGTGACCAATAACTGGGACAGCGAGGACGACTTGCTGCAGCAAGTGTTTGAACGCCCGCGGAATATCATGGCCTCACACCATGCTAGCTGCTAGCTCATTGGAAAAGAGTGAGTTTAGAGTTTGGAGCTAGGTGCAATCTACTGGTACTTTCACAAAAAGCTGCGGTCAAAGTGAGCAATTTGAAGAAGAGAAGATCCTCTTCACAAAAAAATCACAAGTCATTTTTGTTTTTTTGGTCTCCTTCATTTTTATGTCGCCTCATCTTCGATGACCTGTCGCTGCTTTTTGAAAACCAGGAGGTCTTGGAAGGCAAAGATCAGATTCGTCGGCTGATTGCAGGGGAGCGAATTCCTTATGACATTCTTCGCGATGAGCCTGAAGCTCCCGTGCCTCGGAATAGATGGGGTTTTTGGTTCACCCGAGCTGATTTTGGATGGATATATTTCTTTTCTGGAAAATGATTGGAAATTGCTTTGGACATGTCCATTTTCGGGTTGATTTCGGATTCATCTATTTTTTTACACCAGGAATCCTCCCAAAACCAGCTTCTTAAAACCCAGCAAACACGCCATAAATTCTCCGATTTCCAGAGGCTGGGAGAGATTTCAAAAACGGAATCTCTGTAACAAACTGGGTCCATCATCAAAAATTGGGGTTCCAAAAAAAGCGATCCCAAAATTGGTACCTTTGATGATTGACCGAAAAGATTCGTCCGATTGAGATTGTTATGCTATGATATTTTTACTCTTTACAAGGCATTGACATGCTCTTAGTACCTTTTTTTTTTTTCAAGATTTGCTTGGAAGAAGCGTTTCAAACCGCTGAGGAGAAGACCGTTACCTCACCAAGCCACCGTCGTGGTGGTGCCTAAGGAGCGTTTCGTCATCCTTATGGCTGGAGCAGATCTATGGATGTGGCGCATGAAGTGAGTGCTAAACCAATGAACCTGCTTAAGAATCAGGAATTCAGTATTCCGGTGATATCTGGTGATATTTGGTGATATGTATATAATATACATATAAAATATGATTTTACTACGTAGCACTATGTTACATTGTGTTAGTCTTGTATTGTATTGAACTGTACTGCTATCGTATTGTGCCATACATACGTGCTGGTCAGATTTCGTCCAAGTTCATTGGAGGCACTGCAATGAAAAATCCCATGCATGCCTTTTGCTATGCTGGACGCCGAGAAACAGCGCGTAGCCAAAGGATCGACAGCAAACAACTTGGAACTGTCACAAAAACCGAAAACTCCCAAGCTTTTTCGTTGGTGTCTTCCTTTCCAAAGTTTTCCATAGTCTTTTTTTGGAGATTTGGTGATATAGCATGAACATGTCTAGATCAAAACTTCACTTCAACAACAGTATGTGGATTCTTGAAGGCAAAGGTGAGAGGACAAATTTCATGCAACCTTGCAGAAAGATGGGTTTCCTCCTGTTTCATCCATGGTTTGGACCGATTTGGTCCTTCCAGCATGGCAAGAATTCGCGGACTCCTGGCAGATCCCGATGCTGACGAACCAGGGGATGGGTGGATGGTGAGCACCAGCCTCTCCGAAAGCTTTCGAAAGCCAGGCTTGAAGTGTTTTTTCGAAGCACGAGAACGATGTTTTTTGCAAGGTGGTGATGGGAGTACTGCAGCAAGATTCCAAAGCCCATGTGAAGGTGTTGGAGGTGGCTTTATATTTAATATCTATCGTATAAACGCATCCACACAATTCATCAAAAATCGGAAATCTTGTCAGAATGATAGCTTTCGACATTGACTGATGAACTCTCAGCCGACAGAGTGACCCATTTGCCGTTAAATTAGATATTATAATACCCTCCCTGAAACTAAGATAGCCCCTGAAAATGCATCCCTGGAAAAGGAGATTCCTATTGGAAACCGGCACTTTTAGGGGCTGTGTTAGTTTCAAGGCGGGTATTTGTTACAAATGGAAAAAGTTTCTTTCAATCATCAAGTTTGGCTTTGGGCAACACAGCGAGGTCATAAACCTTGGCCAAGTCCCTTGACTCCTTTGAATCTGGTTCGTGGAGACGGTGTCAGTGTCTGAAACTGCTGTGTTTTTTTTTTTTAAGCAACAAAAAAATGGATAGTCGGATGGTCCCTCAACAAGAGCCACGGAAAGATGCCCAACATGAATCAACATGATCTTTCATGTTTCCATGTGCGGGTTTCCCATCATGAGGGTGAAACTATGGTAAAGAATGTAGCAGCTCTTTTTGCTACCCACAAAACTACAGGAGAAATTGAATGGAATTCATGCATGTTCCAATCACTTTAGCGCTCGATTAAACTCTATTGGATGTTTTTGGGAACAAACAACTTGACACTTCAAGGTCCCGCAACATCAGTTCATTGACTGTTCATGATTGAAATTCAAATACCTCAGTCAAATCTACAGATCCAAAGTATCATATACTGGGTGGTGGTTTCATTTTTTTTTAATTTTCACCCCTGGGGAAATGATCCAATTTGACGAGCATATTTTTCAGATGGGTTGGTTCAACCACCAACTACGGTAGTATAGTGTTGAGGTGCAGAAATGACAAATCGAGGGCATCCTTTAGGCATCACACCAGTGTGCTCAGCTTCACCGTTTCTGCGTTTCAGCTGAACTTCACCAAGCAGAACCAGAGCCAGAGAGCTACACTGCTTGGATTGTAGAGCAAGAAAAAAGGGGAGCATTTTGCTTCAACCTTTGTGAAGCTTCACTTCGGTTTCAAACATTTTGTCAGGAACTTTGGTGGGTTAAACGGATGCTTTGGATGCTTTGGCAGTTGCATTAACTTGTTTGCGAACCACAATGTGCCAGATATCCCCGATCGCAGGTGATCTGCAGCTGTTCTACGGAGACTTTTCTCAGCAAGCTGGTCTGAGCTTTGAAGCGAACACAGCCAAAAAAATGCGTGTTTTGCATGGACATCAGACATCTTTCACTGAAAACAACTGTTCTTTGTGAGATGGGATGAAAGTAGATGAAAGTAGATGAAAGTAGGCCACTTCCAACTTATTGGTTTGTTTTGGCGCCTTTATGCTAAACCACCAAACTTGGGGGGTAGTGCGCTATTTGATTTGCTTCGACTTCGGCGGCTTCTATTTTGCGAGAGTATCAACAGGCATCACATCGTGCATTTCGCCATTTCGCCTAGGCTGTGCGCTTTCCTGGGTGGTGTGGTGGCGCAGGAAGTCATCAAGAAAACGGGGAAGTGCTCTCTGTTGATCCGTGTTGCCGACAATGCCACAATGGGAGCCAGAGACGATTCCGTGTCGCACAGAAGGATTCTCCTCACGTCGTTACTTGGAAGAGTTCGCAGGTACACCCCAATTGAGCAGTGGGTGCATCATGTGTGCTGCTCAGATGTTGAAGCGTTCCGGCTTTTTTGACTTTGCAACCACGTTGGAATCCCTTCTCTTCACACAACTATGGTCCAGTTTTCCGCATAACTAGCCTAGTGTAAAGGAAACGCTTTTGTTGGAGACATTCCATTTCCACTGAACCATGGTTAGGATGATGAAAGCCTGGTGCAGCCGGGTACGGTACCCTCCCTGGGTGATTATGCAGGGTCAGAAACCTGGGTTTTTTACAGACTTTGAACATTGGAGCCTTTGAGTCTGAGAAAAGGATATGGATGGATATGGAATTTGACAACTCAGGACCCGTTATGCATATCAAGCTGCTGTTCGGAGCCTCCGGAGCTTTCTTTTTGGACACTTTTTTTGTGCTGGCAGCCGATTTGGCAGGATCTTATCATGAGACCTGTGAGGTTTTGGGTTCCAACTTCATGGACGTGATCCGCAAGCAACGTGTTCGGGAAGCCCGAAAGAAAAAAAACAAACACACATCCCCAAGAAGAAGCGTTTTTTGGACGTCGAAATCGATCCGTTTAAGGGGTGAATTCTTGAGGTGTTTTTGGTGGGCTGTGGAGCTCTTGGTTGCGAATACTTGAAGGGCTTGGCATTGATGGGTCTCGCAGCCATGTTCGCAGCTTGTGCGACATTGAACACGTGGGGATTGTGAATCAGAATGAAGGGAATTCCTCCCCAAAACCAAGCCATACCCCTACAAAACTTGGGCATGCACTCCTAAACGAAAAAAGTCGCGTTTTCATCGTTTTCGATGCCCCAAGAGTGGACAGCCTTGTCACTGATGCCAGGTGCATGCAGTGGCCCTGGTGGAAAGTTGATTGTCACAGATATGGATCGCATCGAGGCTTTTTGAGCATGTTGTGCTTTACATCTTGCCAAAGCGACATGTTTTTTTCGAAGAAAACTGTGCACTTGTTGTTTGTTGTTGTGGTCTTTCTTTCAGGTTTGTTACTTCTATTTTTTGACCATAAGACTTTTAAAAGCATCATCATTTCCCCCACACTTCATTACTCATTACCGGTATCCGATATATATACATATATATATATATATACACATACAATTGGGTGTTCAATCCACAACATGAAAATTGAATCAGTGACAACGTTACGAATCAGTGATAGTTCTCGATAGTCCTTAGTGACTTCAGGAGTTGTCGGATTCTTGTAATTAAGCAGTGACGAAATAATATGAGGGAATCATAAATATGGGTGTTTCCAAAAATAGGGGCTACCCCAAAAATGGATGGTGCTTTTCTTATGGATCACCCCCACTTAAAATGGATAATTTGGGAGGTTTTAAATCCCTATTTTTGGAAACATCCATACTGTTGATGGTTCAGAAATCCTGCACCACCTGGGATGTTTTTTAAACCCTATTAATAATGGAATTTCAGCTACCAACCTTATCAACTGGTTAGCCGGATTTCTGAACCATCAACAGGATGTTACTAACAGGGGTTTGTTTTGGGATTATTTCAATTTATTATAGGATCACCCTATGAAATGGATAATTTGGGGAGAAAAACCAAAAAAAAACCCTATTTTTGGAAACATCCATATGTTGACCAACTTCTTGGATCCCATCGGCTTCTCACGCACCCCGAGACGTCCGTGAAGGTTTCGAACCTCAGTCGTCAGTTTTTGTTCCGGCAGACGGATGTGGGGTCAGGGGCCAAGCCCGGAGATTCGGTTAGAAGCGAAAAGGTGGGAGAAGACAGGTGAAAACAATAGCTGTTTCAAACGTTCCCGAAAAAAAGGTGGTAGGTGATATTTAAAAAACCCAATTGGCAATATATACCACTTATATACGACTTAGGGCTCAAGGGAACCAGGAAACTCCATTGAAACAATCACATGTTTGAATTTTGAAACATGAAGACCCAGCTGGATCATAAAGCAAAGCTCCATGTACATAAAGTTACACAAACTTTTGATACTGATGGGACATTGTTGAGCATTGTGCAGATTTGTTTATGATTTTTATGGAAGTCGTCTTGAAGTCACATGTTTTCCCATATATTTTGATATATATTTCGACATCGTCTTTGTTGAGTATCAATCCCTCACCTTCTCGAACTTGAAGACTTTGCCGACTTGCAAATCCAGGAATCCAAAAAGTACATCAGCAGCCCGTGTGGTAAAAGGCCCTGGCAGTTGGATTCCACCAAAAGTCTGGCAGCAAATGTCTCCCATGGAAGTGCCAGGTTGGAATCCAGATTTGAACATCGAAGCGCTGGAGAAGGGTGTTGGTGTCACCTCCGAGGAGATGAAGAAATAGAGGTGAATTGTTGTAGAGCACGCATCAAATCACATCCACCAGCAGCACCATCATCATCATCATCATCATCATCATCATCATCATCATCATCATCATCATCATCGTCATCGTCATCGTCATCGTCATCGTCATCGTCATCGTCATCGTCATCGTCATCGTCATCTTCATCGTCAAACTCATCGTCAAAATCATCGTCATCATCATGAGCATCTCTCAACCAAATGTTTAATTTCCTGGATTCTGGCAATTCAATTTTCAGCCAGTTTTTTTTGTTTGCAGGATTTCTTCGACGACAATTTTTGGACCAGCCTGGACTCGAATGGGTGAAATTTGATCAATACATGGTCAGCAGATGGCAGATGGCACCATTTTTGTGAAGTTTTCTTTGGGTTTTTGATGGGCCAGTACTTAATTATTACAGTATGGGAAGGAAGAGATTGTGTTGCTTTGGCCCTGTCCAAAGCTTCAGAGCTTTGATTATTTGAGATGGACAGTTCATTCGGCTGGTTGGGATGATTTTCAAATGAAATATTAACAAGCACAGCAAGGGATGGAATACTCAAGACATATTTCGTGCACCAACCGATTGGCCGGATTTTGGTCTATGAAGAGTAAGATGAGCTCCTCCCTGTCTTTTGCCATTCCCTGCCTCTTTTGTAGGATCTTTGCTGGAATGCTCTTGACAATGTGGTGGCACGCAGGTTCCTGCATAGAGTACCAACTGATTTTATCAAAGTTTGCTCTGAACAAGCTTCTGCGAGGTACACAGACAAATGTTGCCTCTGGTATGGTCAAAGACTAAGTGACCTACGCCAGACCGAATGCAGCAGACGCAAGTCCTGCATGAATAGGACTATATTTGGATGTTGGCAAAGGAACATGCAATAGCAATCGATCAAATAAGTTGGCTATTTCAGGTACCACCCCTTTTCCCCACACAAGCACCCTGCTGCGAGAATTGTCAGGTCTCCCTCTTCTTGAGTCAGGGGTCCTCAGTGCAACATTGGCGTCTTGATGATGCAGGATTTCTTTAGGAACTTTATTTTTTGGTCGGAAAGATATCAGGGACTTCCTGGAAAAACTGGTTGCTGGTGGTCCAGACATTCTCAGGGCATTGATTTGTGGAAAGGAAATCCATCCATCACTATATGGAAGTTTTTACCTGATGCAATGGCCTTTTTCATCCAGACCAAAATTCCATTTTTTTTTGCAACTCAAGGTCCGGTACCCTTGGGACGAAGTAAGGACCTTAGTATTGAATCAGAGCAGACCAACAGAAGTGATTGGAAGACTTCCTAGGTGCAACAGCGATGTTTTTTTGCCTCACTTGACGAAGAGTTTGCATCTCAGCAGGGTCCAAATGGTTGAAGTATCCTGTGACTTGAGATCTGTGAAAAAATGGTCATGTTTTGTCTCAGTCACCACAGCGGTAGAAGTTGAGAGATGATTATTGGTACAAACAAATGACAAAATTATAATTTGACGAAAGTGACAAAATTGTGTCTAATTTTTCTTGGACCTTGTTTTATTTAAATCATGATCTACTTGGGTGTTTCCGAAAATAGTGGTACCCCCAAATCACCCATTTTAATATGGTTTTCCATTATAAACCATCCATTTTGGGGTACCCTTATTTTTGGAAACACCTACTTATTTAATGCACCCAACTCTCTGGAGCAATGAAATGGCATGTCTAAGGCTACAACGATGGCATCGAGACAGATGCCAATGAAACGCAAATCGCCATGTGCACCTTGCGATCGTTTCCTTATTTGCCTAAGACCTCAGAATGTTCCAAAACAACGGCCACAGGATTTCGGTAAAGCACCAAATGGTTATGAAGATTTGGATTTCTATGGGGGGAGTCTTGGGAGGAATTTCCGATTCCTTCTTGCACCAAAACCGAGCCGAAGAGCTGATTTCAGTCATCAGTAAGGCCACTGCACTGCATTGAATTTGCAAAGCAGGCCTTCAGCTGCAAAAAAGAAACGACACGACAAATGCAAACTCCCCCCGCTACGCGACATTTGCAAAAAGGCCTACTTCTCAGACTACATGGAATTTGCTCCACAGCAGTACGAGTCCTTTCGCAAGGAGCCGACTGGTCGGTCCGTAGAAAAGGTCACCTTGAGGCGTCCGCCCATCACTTCAGCAGGAAATGATGTGAGGAACCTTCCGAACAAAGCAACGGTACAACCCAGTCGGGCAATGTTTGGTAAAATACATGTCTCCTGGGAAAATTCTGCCCTAAAACATCAGGTTCTGTGGGAAATGCCCGGAAATAATCACTCTTTAAACCTTACCAATTGCTTGGAGTTTACACGAGGCCCACTTTCCAACATTGGAGGGTTTAACTTTGGCTCTGAACATTTTAGAGCTTTGACCTCTTCCAAATAGACAAATAGAATGATAATAGAGAGAGAATCCACATGTCTATGTCGGATTCCGGCCACGTTTCTTGTGGGAAAAATCCCCAAAACGTCGTTTCACTCCAGGATCCTCCGGGCTTTTTTGAGCAGCTCGATGCGTCAACACCTCAAATGGCTTGCCCAAAACACCGGACCTTCACCTTTGAAGAGGAGGTGACGTCCAGGTGGATTTTTTCATCCGCCAGCTGGTTGTTAGATTGGCTTAAGGCTTATCGAAATTAAAAGAAACATGGGAAACTGAAGTCAAGAACTTGAGTCATTGAAGCTATCTTTCTAGGAGCCGGACACCAACGCTCCTGGGAAATGGTGACGTAATCACGAAATTTCCGGTCTCCTTTTTGAGGATGAGTGAAGCTGAACAGTTCAAAGCACTGAAAATGATCAAAGGCGGGATCGGGCGATGGAGATGCAATCCTAGCCTTTATGGTAAGGATTCTTAGAATATCTTAGAATATCTTATAACTTATAATCATATTTCATCCATTTATTTCGGCATGCCGTTCTATGATCATGGATAGAAATATGATTCTATGATGGAACCAATGGTAAAATACATCTCTCTATTTTTCAGGTATTCTGAAATGTGAATTCTCCTTCATGAATATGTGTGAATCAGTCAGTAATTTCATTTTCATGGCGACCTGTGTCATCTCTGACCTGTCAGGTATCATTCAGCTTCAACAGACAAGTCGCATTGACTTTGATGTGGACCTCGGCCAGTTGGATCGACAATGACTGTTGATGCAACCCACGTAGAACTTTTCCCCCTACGCCAGGCTTGCATTCGTGCGGCGTTCGATCATTATTGTCACTTGGGTCCACAAGCTGGAACACAGACATCCTGGCAGAATGAGGGATTATTGAAACGTAAAAAAATATTGGAAAGTATACTTACAACAGAACAACCTTCGCCGAATTAGAAGTACGTATACTGACATGGTGACACAACGTGGTGAATTGGATGGTGGAAAAAATCTGACCGAATCTTGAGGTCGCGATTTCATCACCTCCATCAGAGATTTAGTTTACAATTGTGCCTGGGGGGCCAAGCAACCAACGACTAACTGTGCATTTGGCTGCTGGCTGTTGAGAATCGTTGGGTTATGCCAGTGCAAGCCATTGCTTCGTGCTTGAGGATGAGATAGAAAGGAGCACCGGAAAGTCACATACTCAGATTAGGGTCGACCCAGGTGGGTCTGGGACTTTGTTTCACCAAATCTTGAATCAAACTCTGACTCTAACTCCCCCCCTCTCTGTGAGATACCCTGCTGGGACCTAAACATATCCCTTCCCAAAGCACTTTTTAAAGATGATGTTCCTTGAAAGGTGGGATATGTTAGTTTCTGGGAGGGTATCATCCCAAAATCAAGTCAAGTAGTTTGATGGTTTGATGTGGTGGTTCGGAGGTTGCTAAAAACTCTCATAGACCCTGCCATTCCACCCTCCCACAATGTAACTGCCTGGAACCGTAACCAACCAACCGAATTCTTCAATGGACGGAAAGGATAAAGTCCACGCTTCTTTTAACCATCCAAGTGAAACGGTTGCAATTTTATTTCAGTGGTTATTTTGTGTGATTCAATTGAACTTCAAAAAAAACGTCCGATTGGTTCCTAAGGTTTTTGCAAAAACACACGAGTTTCTCGCATGTCCGGAGAGTCTTTGGCCATGGATCGTTGGGATTCAACTCATGGCGGCCTGCGCTTGAGGCCTTTCTGGACAGGCACCAAGAGACGACCCAAAGAGGCAAAATGGGACATGGATACTCCTCCTGCGGAAGCGATGGAGTGCGCCTGTTGCGTCCGAGAAGAGAGTTTTGGCTTCACAGCTGTTTCATTCATGTTTTTCTTTGTTTCCCCCAAAATAAGATGTCAAAACTTGAAACACTCCTCCGAGATGTAGAGAATTGAGGAGAGCTCTTCCATTTACCTATTCAGAGCATTTAAATGGCCAACTTTTCACTGTTCCATGTTGTTGGGTGTTCCACGATCTGAAATTGCTGCAGTGGGGGTGGCATTGGCTCCCTTGAGGTTTGGTGGTATGTGCCATCTTGCTGCTAGATGTTGTTGATGTTGTTACCTTTGTCTAGCTTTGTGCAAGATGGTTGGCAGCAACAGTCACGTGGTGGATGTAAGTTTGCTTAGGCATATTGTTTGGATGCACGGGATTTTCAGCTCTCTTGCTTGGTCATTTGTATTACGTATGTCAGACCAACTGAATTCCCGTGAGCTAAATGGGCACACTTTTTGGAAAATCGGTTGTTTCGTAGTTGTCGGTTCTTGTTTCCTCCAAAAGATCTGACATTTTGGGGCAGTTTTTTCACATCTGCCAACTGAGTGTTGGGGAGGTACCTCTATGCCACTGCCAACTGCTATGCCTTCATGTGAAAGGTATGCGGTGCATAGAATTGGCAGTGTCTTACATGTGGGTTTTTGAATGATGTGAAAAAGAATTTGGTGTGAAACATCTCCAAACACTAACTGGGTGGTTGTTTCAACTATTTTTTTCACCCGGACTTGACCAAAACATTTTTCTCAAATGGGTTGGTTCAACCACCACCTAGCTAAGAATTGGAAATTGTATATAAAATCCCGATTCGACGCATTTTCTTGGCCTGACAGTATGTTTTTTTTTCCCCCATATCAAATAGGTGTTTCCAAAAATAGGGGTACCCCAAAATGGATGGTTTATAATGGAAAACCCTATTAAAATGGATGATTTGGGGGTACCACCATTTAAGGAAACCCCCAAGTAGAAGAAAAACTGAAAGATGCCATGGCTCCCATCCACCGGGAGCGGGCGTTTTTGGCAGGTTCCTTTCCTCCGGAACCGCGACGCCTTTCACCAGCGAATGCTCGAGTTGAGACTTCAGGCCCGTTTGTTTTTTTTTCCTCTCAACAAAAAAGCGGCTAATTTTTCTCTTTAGTGAAAAGGAGAATTTTGTGGCGGATTCTGGTGGGATTTTTTTTTCTTTTTCAGAAGTTTACTAATAGCTAACTTGATGTTTATACTTGTGTTTTTTTAAATTTTGGAGGGTTTTTCTCAGATTTGAGACCAGCATTCAGAGAGGATTTGGAATTTGATAGAAGCAACATGTAATTAAACTTTGAAAGTCTAAGTCTATTGGACCTTTTTTTTCCTTTTCGGTTGGCTAAATTTGCAATGACCTTCCGTTGGCTTCCCAAGTTCTGTGTTCGAAAATGCTCAAAAGGTGCCAGAGTGGACGCCTCCGAGTGCTGGAACTGTCGAGACAGAGGCGGATTTCTCGGTCCAACCCTGCGGCGATGTATCCGAGGGAATATCATTTACAGGGGTTTTTTCAAGTTTTTTCAAGCTGGAGATTCGACCTTCCAGCGCTGATTGGTGTCATGGTTTTTGCGACCGCAGCCATCTGTGGGTCGCCTTCCTTGCCGGCCTCGCGGGCGTCCCATGCCTCACGGGGCGGCCGTGGTCGTGGCGCTGGGACACGCCCATGCTGCCCCTTCGCACCGCTACGTGCCGGCTTCAGACCGTTGCGTGCCGACTCCCGTTGGCCAGGCAGAGGCAAGACGGAGAGAAGCTGCGAAGGAGGAGAACGCTCGTCAGAGCAAGTTGGCGAAACTACTCCTGTCCTATGACACAAACAAGTCAGGCAAGCTGGATCGTAAGGAAGTGATCAAACTGCTCACGGACATGGATTCTTCAACACCACCTGGAACGAAACCAACAAAAGCCCAGGTTTCTTTCATGTTGAGTGCCTATGACAAGGGCGGTGATGGTGTCATCCAGCTAGATGAGTTGCAGGAGCTTCTTTCCGGTTGGGAGACATACACGGAGAACAAGGAGCTGTTTGAAGAGAGACTGAAGAAGTATGATGTCGACCAGACAGGCAGGATTTCCTGGGACGAGCTAAAGGCATACTTGACTGACTTGAACGGTGGAATTGCAGTAAAAGACAGCGAAGTGGATTGGGTGATGAAGGAGAGTGACCTAAACGGAAATATGCAGCTCGGTAAGATGGAGCTATGGCGGGCCACTGCCATGTGGTATTCGTATGTTGAGAGCAACAAGAAGTCCAAATCCTGTTCGATCTTGTGACGCTCTGGTGAAACCACAAGCGTCTCAGCGTCTCAGCGTCTCACCAAATCAGAGTGTCTGAGGGCGCACTTGCGCCCCGCCCCAAAGGTTTTGGTTTTAAGTTACTTTTACAAGGCCACGAAGCGGGTTGGTTCAGGCGGTGTTTTCACGGAGATTCGGCAGGATGTGAATGGGAAAAGGCACCATGCAGTTCAGGTGCAACCAGAGATGCCTTTTATGATTTTTATGTGGTGATATAAACAAGTTGAAAAAAGGATGGATCGGAAGCTTTCCAGAACCCCCCCCCATACCTTTGTTTGGTGATCGCAACGGGTTGTTTTTCTTCCCAACTTTAATCCATGTTATTTTGGGGGACCGGAAGCGAAAAAAACGCCACGCAGGAAGATGACGGTGAGAAGGTGGACCCTGCCGCCATTGAAGCTCTCAAGGCTTGGACCACAACAGCTGCGGTGGCCGTTGAACGGACGCTGCCTTGGCCGCTGCCTGACGCCATCCCAAAAAGGCGGAGTTGTATGCGGTGAATCCCACGGATCTGGCGGAGTGCGAGGCAAACGAGACGAACTTCCCATTTGGGGTGACTGTTTGACCGTTTTTTGGGGTCCTTGGAAGTTGGAAGTTGTTGTTTTTTTTGGAAGGTGCACGACTTTGAGAAGGATGATGATACCAACTTCCACATTGATTTCCTTACTGCTAAAAGCTTAGCTCAGATGCATCTCAGATGACAGATCTAAATGAAATGAAGACGTGTATTTTCAGACACATATTTATACTGTATACATCAACATACTACATACATCTACACCTATGGACCTACATGAAAAAACCATGGATTTCAAGATCTTGTTCAGGTCCGACTTTTGTGGAAATGTGGGTGAGGTCTCGACCAATTTAAGAGCCAGCAACTATGATATCAAACACACTGAAAGGTCAACAGTGTGGAAACTCAGTTGCTTCCAGGTGTGAATCTGACATTGCGATGATTGCGATGATTTTGTTTGACAAAATACGAGGTGAAAGTCACGGCTGGTCGCATCATCCCAGCACTGGCGATGGCCTTAAATGGGCTTCCGTTATGTTTTTTTTGTTGCGAGGTGAGTGAAGATGCACCAAAATGGAAGCAATTTTCAAGATGTGTATGAATCATGAGTGTTTTTTCTGCCCTGGATTGAAATGGTTTTTTTCGACCTCCATTTTTTTTTAAATGGAAATCCCTATTGATCTGTGAGATCCTCAGGCAACCACGACTGCCATGATTTGTGGCTTGGTGGATGTGGAGTTCCTCAAGCTCGTCATGGGGACCGGCCAGACGGATGTAGCGACTCACAGCCGATCCTCGAAAACGTAGGCGACATGGCTGATCCTCTCTTTTTTTCCTTTTGGGGAAGCCAAATAAAAAAATTGGTATATACGGGCAGTTTCTAAGTTTTTTGTTTGTTTTTTTGTTGAGACAGTTGTCAACTGTCAACAGTTTCTCCCCCAAAAAACGCAAAACGCTCCGGCTCCGCAGGAAACATAGAGAGGAAGGTGCCCTGGACAAATTCTACAACGCAAACATCAATTTAGCCACCGGGCTTCAGGCACATGGGACCCGTTGGATCGATCGTTGGATCGTTGGACTTCGTATCGGGTCCCGAGACGTTAGGCCATGAACCTGTTTAGACCAGAGCATGGGCCTCAGCAGGGGAACAACCAAATGTGGCACCAACACATGTTTGTCAAAGGAATCCTCTGTACCTTCTGTGCATCTTTTTTGGGTTTGCTTGGCAGTTTCAAGAAGTTGTTGTGGTTTCTGAGATGCGTGTGCGAAACACAAGGGATTTGTTTGCCAAGGCCAGCCATAGTTTTGAAGACCAATCTTCTGGCGAGAATCCTGGAAACATAAAAACACCAGTTTTTTTTTGGCCTTTGCAGGACGAATGGCTTGGAAAAACACACACACCCCTGGAACTCTAAACACCCATTTTTAATTGGTTGTTTCAGTTGGATGATTCCAAATCTTTACATAAAACAAGTTTGTTTCAACAACCATCCAATAAAAAATGGTTGTTTAGAGTACCAGGCCATACAATCAAATGCCAATGGTTTTCCTCTCCTATGTTTTGGCACGGTTCGAACCGTGGATTGCTGAGGGCTCTGTAGCAGAATTCACCTCTTGGGACAAGGCCACGGCAACATTCATCAACTGGCAGCACCTACAAAACCTGCATTCTTAGTTTCAAGCCATATTTTGGGGCGCTAGCAGCAACCTGTAGTCTTGGACCCCCAGCCTCTTGTGTGTTTGAATCTCGTGTTTTTTCCATTGATTTTTTCCAAAGGTGGAAATTCAGGGCGAAATTACCTTGGAGGACACTGGATTGAAATCGCCAATCCTTGGGGTGGTTCACGTGGTGAAGTTTTTATTTCCCCAAGGTGCTACCTTTTTTAAAAGATAACCCCATGGTACCAACTGCTATGGGAGGTTTGATGATGATTCAAGGTTTCATGTATCGCGAGGAATGAGACCACGAAGGATTTTGCAAGAAAAGTATCAGATGAAGAAGGGAATAATGCTTGGAAGAAAGAATAGTCTGTTTGCTTGTTACAAGCTTACAATTGTAGAAGTTTTGGTCAGTTTTTGAAGCAAACGAGTGGACGATATGTCATTTCTCTCATGCCTTTACCAAAGTAAATTCGTGACAGACTTCCAAAAGAACAAGGACTTGTCGTTGGTGGTGGCTTTCGCCATTCTCAGCCCTAGAAATCAGCACGCGGTTTTTGAAACACGGGGGTTGTCAATGGGAGGTGTTCGACGTCACCATAAGAGAGCACCTTTTGGTTGGTTTGGTGGCAAATGGTTTTTAGTCAGAGACTATGCTGTGATGGATTCACCACAAGCAATGAAGTCCTTTGCAGCCGGTGGAATTGCTGGGATGCTTTCCAAGATTGGTGTAGCACCAGTCGAACGTGTGAAGCTATTGACGCAGATTGAAGGTTTGCGTGCATCCAGACGCAGCATCATACGCATTGCCTATGATGTATGGCACCTGGAAGGATTTCAGGCATTTTGGAAGGGAAATGGGCCAACAGTGCTTCGGGTGATTCCGAACAAAGGGATCCTTTTCCTTTGCAACGACTATTACCTCTCGTTGATGACCTTTGACAGTGACATCTCGTTGTGGGGCCGTTTCTTCGCCGGAAGCCTTTCGGGAGCAACTTCTGTGACATTCACCTACCCACTGGAAGTACTTCAATCGCGAATGGCAAGTGGAAGTCGGAAGTACGTTGGGATAGTTGATTGCTTTCTGCAAACTTGGCGTGTTGATGGGATGAGAGCTTTTTACAAAGGATATTCTGCAAGTCTTTTAGGAATTATTCCATACACAGGGAGCCAATTCTTTCTCTATGAAGGTGGAAAAAACTGGATTCGGAGCTTTCGTTCAAAGAGGGAGCTAAGTATTTGGGAAAAGTTCATGATTGGTGCCATTTCCGGCAAGTTTGCACAGGCATTCTCTTACCCTATGGATACCATCAGGAAGAGGTTACAAGTTGGAAGTTTACACGCTGAGAGTGAAGTCTCTGCTTCCCCTCGAGAGTGTTGCAGAAACATTTTCAAAAATGAGGGTGTGTCAGGCTTCTATAGAGGTATGAGCTTGAATGCTTTCCGAGCTATGCCCAGTCAAGGAATTCAATTTGCTGCTTACGAAGTGCTCAAGGATCTCTTTGGCATCAAAATTCTGTAGTTTCTGTCATTAGTGACACAATCCAGCATAAGGCATCGAACCGTTAGGACCCCTTTTTGACCCCAGCATTTTGCCATCTTTCTATTGCAAATGGTGATCTAGCCGATGAAGGTCCCAGGTGATTTATTTCTGACCGATCGCAAACGACAAAGACTCGTTGAATCGGAAGTTCTGGAAGCGAATCGGCAGGTCACGAGTGGGACCCCACATTTACGCTGAATCTTCTTGGTGAATCGGAAGGTGATACCAAGCTGGAACTTGCCCCACATCAACAGGGGTCTGAGAGCAGTTCGTGCTCTCAGATTCCAAACAGTAACATGCTCACTCCATTGGTCACAAGGTCAGACTGCTGGAAATTGATTCGAATCGGCATGAAGAATTTCCCGCCATTTTTAGGTGAGCTGGATCATCGAAAAGAGACAGGTGAATGAGTTTGTAACTGTTTGTACTCAGAAGATGAAACGCATAGATTCGTCTTTTTTGGATTCGTCACGGTTTGAGGGGATTGGAGCCTAGGGCTGTTTTTTAGGGGTTAGAGTCAGAGGCTGGGAGATCTACCAGATTTCAGCTCGCATCTTACCCTTATCTCGTGGACTTGAAATGGATCGGCCACACAAAAATGGGTGTGGAATTGTGCGAGATTTCCCCCCAAAAATGACCCGAAACAACCTCAACAATCAACGCCGAATTTGGTTGCCATTTTTTTTCGGAGGACTTGGTGAAACAGTTGGAGTCCAAGTTGGGTGGTGACCTCCAACGTTTATATCCTGCAGGCAATGATAAGGCGTGATTCAACCAACGGTTTGGATTGTTTTGGTTTGGATGGTGAGGTTTTGTTGAAGATCTTTGCACAACAAGATGGATGGGCACGATTTTTGAATATTCGACACAACTTGGAGTTCAATGTCAAGATACTGACATGGTCATGAGGTCCTGATGACTCATTTCACGACAAAATATGGCAGGTTTTGTTGTCCCATATCATCATGACGAGTTTTGATGTGATATGTTGGGCGGTTCGAACACCACGATGACATGAAACTACCCCATTCCGTATCGTTGCAACGCCTTGTGACAGGTATCTATCTACACACGTTCTCAGGCCCGCCAGCCTGCAATCAATCATCAGTTTGGTCAATTTTGCCCATATAGAAGTGCCGATAGGTCAAGATGCTCGACTGGAAGATTGAGCTGGAAGATGGTAAGGCGGGAAGAAAAAATGAGTGAACCTTTGGCCCACGTTGAATTTTGAAAGTAAGCGGGGTGGGTTCAATTTTGCCCGTGACTGAATTCATAATTTCAAAGAATACGTCTCGATCTTTGCTGTTTTACGAGTTCTTCAAGCTGATGAATGGGTGGTAGGTGTCATTGTGTCATTGTCCATTCTAGGGGCATACTCCAAATAAAATTCATCCGAAAACCACCTGGGTTTCCCTGAAATGGGTGCACCACAAAAAAAGACAACACAGGTATCAGTTGCTGGGGGATTTTCCCGAACCATCCTTCACTCTTCACCATGATCATCGGAAGCCAGGCAACCATCGAGCCTGATGAGGTTTATTCCACATGGCCTCAATTGAAAATGGCAGTTGGGACGCCCCAAAAGTCGTTTTCAGTGCCAAGGTATGAAGTTGTTTTCAGTGCCAAACCATTGGGATTTCGATGGGGGGAACTGACTCACCGAAATCGAAATCTCAGTGGAACCACTTGAATGGATCCCATTTTTCGAAAGGGGGTTTTTGTGAGTCCCTAATTTGGGGAGAACATAGCCAATATGACGATGTTAACATTCATCCATTCATCCGCATGATGAAATTTTTTTAATGATTTCACAAGATTCCCTTGCATGCAGAGCTACATTTACCCAGAATGGAACATTTGGGTCACTCTTTCAAATTTCCATCAAATTTCCAAATCTGTTAGGCGACTAGCAGTTTGTTTTTTTTTGAAGAGATAGAATCATTTTGATGTTTAAATTGAAACTGTTGGTCCAAGATGGGTGTTTCCAAAAATAGGGGTACCCCAAAATGGATGGTTTATAATGGAAAACCCTATGAAAATGGATGATTTGGGGGTACCACTATTTTCGGAAACATCCAGATAGTGATCACATGCTCCATTTACTATTGTGGACCAACCGAGCTGTTTGGTCATCTCAAGGTGCAGATGCTTGGTAGACTTCCTGATGGCCCTGCGCGGAAGAACTTTGAGAATCAGGTGTGTCAATCATGTCCATTCCTGTTGCCTTCAATTCATGTGATTATCCGATGGGTTTTTCCATGACTTGTATCTCTAAAAATTCCAGTCCCCAACCCAGGAGAAATGAGCAAATGAGAAAAGGTTTCGTGGTTCTTTGGGTTGTTTTGTTTTTTTTGGGCGGTGAAAACTTGTAAGGTCGTGATACGAAGCCATTATCATTATAAGTTGCAAGGATACCAAGATACTTATTGACCAACCACAATGGAATGTAACAAGGGCCTTTTTTCACTGCTCAAGCATCTTTCAAAAGGTCACACAAATCCCTCAGCATCTTGAGTTTTTTCGATGCTCAGCCAGGTTCTATCTGCTGCCAAATCCTTACAGGCTGGCAGTTCATTGAAGTGTGGCAAGTGGCTCATGTGCAATCTCTTGAAACCAACTTTTTACCAACTTTTTAGGGTGTTTCACTTGATTCTAGATGTTTTTGTCAGACTGGTGAGTGATTTTCTTGTCAGTTCTGGCCAGGGGGTCAAAGACAACTTTCATATCCGTTGCCAAAGCAAGACCAGCGAGGCGGCAGAAGTTGTCAATCATAGGCAAACTGAATCCCTACACCGTAGTTTCCATGTTGGCTGATCTTTTTTTGAGATGGATCCTCGAATCAAAAAGATCCTTCTTCAGGTGTATGTGAATCAGCTACGGCCATCGGAGGTGTGAGTTTGTGGTAAAAATTTTTTGGTGGGATCTCTCAGCTGCAGAAAGCCATCGGTACTCCTAAGGAGGAGGCGGAGAAACAAAGGTATTTCGATGCTGTGCTGCAGAGCAGGACTTCTTGGGGCCAGAAATGGATCTGAGTTTCATGTATGGATCCAATGTGGTTTTTTGGACGTCCAAATTTTGACAGATCCAGATGACACACATTTGATCGAAGCATCATTTGTTTTGAAAGGAACTACCTTCCTCTGCAGGCCTGGGTGGGTTGATCATTTGATCATTTGATCAACATCAGTTCTTCAGTTGGCTGATTCTGTTTGCAGCCTCAGGTCGATATGCTCACAGCGGAGGGTGAGGCGCCCCTCAACGTGTCCGACCATTTTTGTTAAAAAAAAACATATATCCCCCCATATGCGCATCCGGAAGTACCAAACGGCCCAAAAACCAAGTTGGTTCGGTTTTGAAAACTGATGGTACCCAACCATCCTTGGCGCCCCAAACTCCCCCAATTTTGACGAGGACGCGGACCTGCCCATGATCAAATACACCTTCCGGTGACATTTGGATCCGGTCGATGAAAAAAGATGCCCCGCAGACGAGTCCCACCATTTGCCTGAAGAAATGGTGCCTCTAGAATTGACGGACTGACTCCCAAGAATGGATCTGGCTTGGATTCTGAGTTCCAATTTCTTTCCAAAAAGGTGAATGACATGACAGTTGACATGATGCAAATGTAAGGTCATTTTATTTTAAGTTTGGATCCCCAAAATGGTGTAATGTTTTAACTCACCCAGATCTGGTGATGTTTGATGGAAAGTAGATTTGGTAGATTGAGATGAAAGCTGATCCAGCAAATAGCAAGCCGATTTGCGCTGAAGATTTGCGAACATTGCTTGAATTTGTTTCAATATCAAGGTTATGATTGTGGTATATTTGATCTGCAGCCACTTTGCATCTCAGTCAACTAAAAAAGGTGGACCTACCAAGAAATCAAGTTTGGCACCCTGGATTTAAGCCAACAATTTCGCTAGAGATTTTGTTTCTACATAACAGGCCAGATTGCAGGCCACACTTCGGCCATTTGATTTTGTGTATGGACTGATTTCCCAACGTTTTTCACAGCACCTTTCTTAAGGAAAGCACCTGATGCTCGGCATTCAGCCCCATGTCGAAACGGAATGCCGAGGGCGATGTCGTGACCGAGGTTTGGGGGGTTGGTGAAACAAATTCACCGCGGTTTCCCGGTGTGTCACGTGCCTTGACGGCTACAGGTAGAATTGCCTGTGGGCAAGGAGAAAAAAGAAAAAAAGGAGAAGGACAAAAAGGACAAAAAATGTCAAGTGAAGGGTTTTTGTTTGAAGTTTTAAATCTGCAAACCAAAAGTTCAGGGGAAGCCCTCACCACGTACTAATATCACCACTGGGAGGAAAAGAAAGCAAATGCCGACAAAGAAGGTGGAGGTGCTGCTAAGGACAAAAAAGACAAAAAAGATAAGAAGGATAAGAAAGACAAGAAGGACAAGAAGGCGCAACATCGATGTAAACTGTGAGAGCTGCGCAAAGAGCGCGTTTGCATCTCTTCTTTTGGGGCTGTTCTGGGCACCTCCAGATGTTCTTGACCACAGTGGGCAGCCACCGCAAATTGCACATAGTTGAAATACGTGCTGACTTTCTATTTGGCACAACCATTTTTTCACGGAATGAATAGAAAAACTCAATAGACCAACCATTTAAAATGAATGGGAAATGGACGTCAAAAGTTAAAGTTATTTTGACCAGGAAAAGAGTAAGCCATCTGATGCTGCCTTCTTGGACGAGCCTGTTGTGGAAGAGGAGCGTTTTGCCTGGGATTCTCCAACTCCTGACTGGGCAAAACTCGATATTCCAATGAAAATCTAGGCATCATTTCTGGCTTTTTTGCAGATTGCAGATTTTCAAGGATTTTTTGGTCCCAGGAGGATCCCTTCATAGACATGGAGGCTTATGTACAACAAGAAGCCACCAAAGCTGAAGCTGCAGAAACATCCGCTCCAAGTAGGCCCATGCAAAGGGGAGGGAATTTTTTAATGAATTTTTGGTCACTTGAGCTGTGAAAAAAGCCGTGGTTGTTTTTTTTTGCTTTTTTTTTAGATAGGTTATAGGTTATAGTACCCAGTTGTATAGGAATTATAATGAGCCACAATAAGGATCCTTGTTACCCAACCAGTATAATGGAATGCAACAAAGGCTTCTTTTAACTGCTCATTTCAATTTGATCATATCATCATCTCATATCTGTGTAAGGGTTCGAGTGTCCAAGGTTCTCCATGTTGCTCAAACTGTTGGGCCAACTTGTTTGAAACCTACAAGTGCTCACGGATTTATTGGATGATGTCGAACATCAACTGCTCGAAGTCACATTTCACCTTACCCAACACTGAAAGGGGTATAGGTATGGCTCAAAATAAAGTCATTCAAGATACCTGATTGGAATGCCACCAACATTGTTTGAAGCATATTTATGATCCTAGCTGATAGCTTTGAGCATATGGGGCTGCATATTTGTTGGAAGGGCTCTCCAACTTCACCAAAATTCAAATCACGGGAAAAAGGCCGAAAGCGAAGGCCAAAGCGGCGAAGAAGGACCCGGATCTTTCCCAATCTGGGCCGTTTTTTTCATGTTGGTGGTTTTTGGTGGTTGGAGGACCCGAAGCAAAGCAAAGAGAAAAGTAAAGCCAAAGCAAAAAAAAGCAAAAGCCATGGCAAAGATGAGGATGAGATCAGCACCGCCGGCAAGGATGTATTTGATGAAGAGACTCAAGAGATTGAAAAGTCAGAGATGAAAGATGGCCAAGAGACCAGCAATGAGCCTGGCCAAACAGAAGAACTCCAAGGCGTAGATGAGTCAATGCAGCCTGAGTTCGTTCAGGACATCGCTATTGGATCGTGATTTAGCAGCTTGTTTACACACGATGACTTTCTGCCAACCGGACTTTCCAGGAACCAGAGCATTCCAAAGACGACGAGGCGAAAAACTCCGAAAAAAATAGGGTTGCGTATCATGCCCCGAAAATAATCTAGAGATTACTTGGTGGCTCATGGTAGTTAGTAACTAATTATAAGTTAGGTTATAACTATAATTTACCCCTGTAAGTTGGTTGATAAGTCCCCTAAATAGGGTTATAAGCCAACTTACTAACTAGTTACTAACTACCATGAGCCACCAAGTAGGATGATACTTTTGAAGGCTGTAAAAAATCCATCCTTTTGATCTTTTGGATGGGTTGAGGTGATGGCGGATACTCCATTTTCAAATTTTTGACCGATGACGATCATCCGCATAAGTCACACGACCGTGCAGGCTTTCTGGCAAGAAGAATTTGGAGAGCCTTCACAGGGAGACATTGCAGCTGGAGTTGAATGGAAATTGAGAGATGGAAACAAAACATCAATTTCATGACTGATTGATTGATGTCACTGTTTCCTAGGGGTCATTTTTTCCCATTTTGAGGAGAATTAAACTGATATTGGCTAATTAATTTCGGGAATTTTCTTTATAATGATGCATTGTTTGGGTTGGTGTCATATAATGACCTTTAATTTCCAAGTTCCTGTGGGTCTCATCGTGGATTTGGTTGGAACGTTTCATTGGGCACCCGAGGCCGAGGCCGTTCAGCATCCATCCAATGGAGCCAGTGATGCTGCTCCTGTGGAACCTGAACCTGATCCTGCCTTGAAGGAGAAGGAGGTTCCCCTTATCTGCCTTGTTTTATGTCATACTGTTGATGGACAAAATCCTGCACCACCAATCATGATGGTTATCCCATTATTTATAGGGTTTTAACCATCCCAGGTGGTGCAGGATTTTGTCCATCAACAGTATGAGTCATATATCATGCCTTGAAACTGCCCCCCCTGCCCCAGTAACAGACACCTTTTTCAAGATTATTCCATTTCTAGTAGTGAATCCCAACCTAAACCTTCATATTTGCCACTGGCATCCTGGGTGGGGGGTAGATCGAAATCATACTGAAGGTTCATTTCAGAATACATTTCTTGGACCTGGAAGGAAGAAGAAGCAAGGTTGGAACTGGAACCATCACAACCTCGTATTCTTGAACTCAGCCCGGAGGCTCCAAAGTCGGGCTTTTCGGATTTGTTTGTTGAAGCATCTTTTGAAACATTGTTTATATGAATAAGATATGTGAATAACACACTTAATATGATAGCAATATGCATGTGAATAACGTTTTTCATAACGTAATCGGACGTGGATGTTTGCTGAACAAATGCAATGATCTTTGCCCATCAACTTCGCCTCCGGCGGCAAAGTACACAGGACAAAAAGACCTTGATGAGCAGTGGTCAAGAGCAGCTCTCTTTGCTAAAGCAATGCTGTGAAGCAGACATTGTGCTCCAGGACCTTTTGTGCTTACAAAACAATCGATGTGCAGAAACATGTGTTAACACATCGATCCTTTTTCCACTCCTGAAAGGAAAACTAGTGAGCCAAAAATACCACCCGTTTGGATGCAGCAGGCAGACCAGAATCAATGCATTTAGATGCATCTAGAAGTGTTTTTTTTGCTTTTTTTGGTCAACTGCTTATTGCAATCTGGATGTTTTCCAAATTTTAGGTACTTTCATTGAAAAAAAGACTAGCAGATTTGGAACCCCAAAAAACGAAAAATCCCAACAACTGGTCCTTCGGAACCAACCATCTCATGCCAAGTTGCAAGGACTCACAGCTCATCATGACTTCTGAAAGGCCTTTTGTGGCGCGAACAGCTGAACTGGCTGCCAGGCTCTCATTGAATTCCATCAAGAAACCGGGGGGAAACATATATCACTGGAAGAAGTTGTGTAGTTAATTGTGTAAGGGTACAGTGGTGAGGTGTTCTTTGAAACTAAAGAAAATGCTTGGATTCGTTTTTTTTGTTGAACGGCTCAAGTTTTTACATAGAAGGCTACAAGATGGGTTTTCCAAGTATATACATGTATATAAGCAGCTGACTAAACTTGTTGAAAGACGGAAACATCAAATCTTGACAACACCTGCATGCAAAGGTAGAATTGCAATGCCATCGTTTTGGCATATCATATGATTGGGGACGTAACATGCACCCAGATACACACACAGAAAAAGATATACAACACGTATGTGTAAAGCAATAATGACATATCTATACCTATACACAGTAAATATCAGTATTTGTACGTACATAAATCAAGTATGCATCAAGTCATATGTAGTGATATGTATAGTAGGTACAAGTATAGTATGTATAGTTATATAAGGTACATGGTATGTAGACTTACATACTTCAAGTATGGCACGATTCGCAGCTATGAATTTGCAGAGTTTTTTTCTTTTCGCATTTCGCCAGGGCTTTGCTCGCCAGCAACGGGGGTGGTCCCGTTAAGCTTCGGGTGCTGCCTGAGGGAGGTATGGAAGTGGATGATCTTCCAGGTGCCTCGTTGTTAGAGGTGCCTCCCACGGGTGGCATCGATGCAAAGGAGTGCCTCATGGTGAACCAGTTAGATGATAGTTTTTGTGAAGTAAGTTGTAGGTGACAAGACTTATGAACCCTTGCAATTTTGGAGATTTCTTCCAAATGACCTTAGACCTTTCTAACACATCTAACTTACTAGCTGGTTTCGAAGTATTTTGAGCCACCCAAAAGACGTTGCCGTTTTTGGTGTTTCGCTGTTGCCGTGGTGTGAGGAGCTTCGTCGCTTTGGTAGTGTGGTTGCAGTGTTTCTTCGTGCCAAGGTGGGCATCAAACTTGATGCAAACGTATGGTGATTTTGAGAGATTTCCCTTATATATAATATCTTATGATATTGCATGAAGTTTGGGTTGGAAATGCATCCAAAGGACCTGAAGCGAGAATTTCCCGGCAGGAACCTTTGAAGAAGAAGCCGAGCATGAGTTCTATACAAGCAGATCTCGCCAGACAGTTGGGGGAACACAGCGGTGATTTCCCAACCCCGGAAGTTCAAAGGTGAAAATTTCTGCAAAATGAGTAGATTTTAGGCAGGGGATTTAGAATCAACAATTGCATGGGACTAGTATTTTAATGGTCGGCTTGACTTCGCCAACGAGTTGTGTTTTGACTTTAGGTTGGGTCTCCAGATTGGCCAGGCGTGGAGAATGGATGCCGTAGGTCGAAAGATCCATGCTGCCGGAACCACGTGAACGAACAAAAAGTCAAGACTAGGAATATATAAAGTTTAAAGACTTTGCTCGAAACAGAAAGGCAGATTTTATTCTTTGCTGACAAATCCTGGGAACATCAGCTTCAACATCAGTTGCGTGTTTCACGTTGCACTTCATTCCAGGAAATTGAAGTGCGCTACGATCACAATTGGTCAGCCACTCATCCGTGTGGAATGTGAGACATGGCATAATATGCAATGATTGAACAGTAGAACAACATTTTGTGAATCATCTCTCAATGACTTTATCAAACTTGTTTCTTTTTTGACCTCACACATTGCAACCTGCAATCTTTCAAAGAGATCCGCGGTGGTTGTCGGAAATGCACCAGAAACTTTCCTCCCCCGACGAAAATCGAGCCGATTTCTAAGGTACCATGCAACTTTGGTGAACTTCACTGAACATGGATCAGTCATGGCTGACTACTTTCGTACTGATGGCAGCGTTCCGGAGGAAGGCCCTCCGTTTCCAAAAAAAGCTGAACAGCCGTTCCAACAAAAAGGAATAGTGAATGGTAAAATTTATGGAACAGGTTTTTTTGATCCTTAAAATATGGGTTTAAGCTTGATAGACATGGAGATTTTGAGTGCTTTATCTGGTGCTGACTCGCAAGGTGAAGGTGAAATAGAAGTTCAAGCCGTTGATGTTCGCGCCACTGAGCCTAACCAGCGTCGTATGTCGAAATATGTCAAGTCATAAGTCATGACCCATCGGAATAGTGTATCCTTGTGGGGAATCGTCAAGACACCCCATGCTCCTCTGAATATCATAAACAAAATCAGGCATCTTCAGACATGAGCATCAACCACAAATCTGGTTTTGTTTCTTTTAGATTGAGCATATACCTTAGATCTACTTCCTACTCAGTAACAGGGAATCCCAAACTAAACCTTTATTTGCCATCTCAGGCTGCCCAAGCAGCTCGACCACGTATCCGTGTGGACAGTGGCCAGCTCCTAAGTCGCTCAAACAAAAGCAGGATTCAGGAAACCAATAGGGAAAACGTGGGAAAACACACAAAAGTGTTAGGTATCAGTATGAACCTGGTACCCGAAACATCCACTTTAAAATTGTTGTTTCAGTTACTGTAGACAACTCCAAATCATTACGTGAAAAATGGTTCTTTCACCAAACATCCATTTGAAAGTCGTTGTTTTGGGTACCAGGTTCTGGGATTTTCTGTGGATCTTTTCGCTTCAAACTCGGTGTTTTGGACGACAAACACTGAGGAAAGTTGCTGCTTGTTGGGGAAAGAAAAGCTCGAATGTGTGCGAGGTCGGAGATCAACAAAAAATTAAAGAAAACAAGAAACACTTCACCAAAATGAAGAAAAACTTCACCAAAAACATGGGAACAAATGGAAAAACCATGAAAAAACATCACACACACACAAACCCACACCAATATTCATCCGATATCCACCACCAGAAACTTCTCCAAGTTTTGGGTTCAATTCAACACATTTAAAAAAAGCTACGATACTTCAAAGGAGCTACAGTACGTACCTGAAAAGAAATACAGCACTATTTTGTTGAAAACCTTTGGAGGTGAGATTCGTTGGTGTGTTGACAGGCTACATGCTGCGGCACAGGCAGAAAGACGAGCTGTTGCAACAGGCGTAAAAGATGTCAGTGTCGCAAAAGATGCATTCCCACGACGACTTTGGGGAAGCTGATTCACAGCTATCAATTTCATATTTCTATGATATTTCCATGATTTGATTTGGATACTCAAACATTTTGTTTCCAAGGGATACATGGGATGAATCCATAGCATCATCATGGCCACAAAGTCACCATCTTCAGTGACTTTGTGCTTGAACGTTTACAGGTGATGCCAATCCCTTGTTTGTCAAGGGTGAGCAGACATTGGCGGAGAAGATTCTTGGTATGCCCCAGGCGAGGGTTTTCTTTGGTCCAAATCAGTAGAATCTCAACAAACAGAGCTTGAGCTTGTGGAAAATGGCATCAGGATGGCCTGGTACCAGAAGAAGAGGACCGCGTATCAATTTTTTTCGGGTCTTTGGACGTGAATGTGGCATACACCTCCCAAAAATTCACATAAAACCACCCAAAAATGGGAGGTTTGTGTCAGATGTTTTTCCTTTTCCGAATTGAACATCTCAGGGTTTTCTAGCCGTTAAATGTGCTACCGGAGGAGATGGAGGTGGCTTCTTGCTGCTTCGAACTACCTGCAGAGACTGCGACAGGTGCTGGACTGCAACGTCTTCACCAGGTGGGATTGGAACAAATCCTGTGAATGTCAACCCAATAAGGCTACTGTTGATGTTGAGGTTGGTAGTTTATCCCGTTATTTACAGGGTTTTATACATCCCAGGGTGGTGATTCGCGGGATTTATGAACCATCAACAGTAGATACAAATTAGAGACCCAAAATGCACCAATTTTTGCTTCTGTGGAATTAGGGAAACAGAACTCCAAATTTTTCCAGCGGATCCGTAGTGTTTCTTTAGTAGCAATTGTGGGGGCCCTGACAACCAAAAAAACACCCGGATACCTGGATCGAATTCCCAAGATCCAAGTGAAACATAGTGAAACATAGTGAAACCATGAATATCTATCAACATCAAGTTGATAATCATCCTCATCCTCGCTCACTTCTGGCTGCTAATATCTCTGGTGGTTTTCAACCAATTTGTTTCGAGACCATTGAGAACATTTCGTTCTCTTTGTTGACTGAGGCAGCGAAAGTCACTGATACAGTGCTAGAAGTCTTACCTGGAGGCAGCGAAAAAAAACTGAAAGCACTTGGTTTTCATATGGGTGTTTCCTTAAATGGTGGGTTTCCCCCCGTTTCACACCCCAAGTGCTGATCATTTCTAGTAGGAAAACCCCATGGGTTTGTTGGGGAAACCCACCATTGTAGGAGTTGCCCCCTTATCTCAACTTCTGAAGGGATCAAATTCTCTGCTTCAACTCAATGGATCATCACCAATCCACGCAGGTCGAAAGGCCTTATTGTGTGGTGACTTTGAAGAACGACAACGCGCCCGAGCTCTGTTGGAGCTTTTACCCAAGGCACCGGCCCTGTCCGGGAGAGGAAATCCACGCCAACACAAAGCCTGACCTTTTCTGTCTCAAATATTTTTATTTGATTTCTCAATTCCCTTACCATATACTCTAGTTAAATTCTTGTTATTTCTTATTATTATATTAGCTGCTACCTGAAATTGCCTGCAATTTTTCATATCGAAAGTTTCAGTGGCCATCCAATGGTGCACCACCTTCCGCAGGCGAAATTCCATGATTTTTTTCCTCCGTGTCATTGGTAGGTTGGCCCCTTCGGTGACATCATTTCAATCCCTATTGAGCTGCAGGAGTTGTTTTGTTTGACAACTTGCCAACAAAGACATCAACACAGACTCCTACCTGACGGGCAGATGACAATGATGCTATACTGATATAGATTGAATTTGTTCAGTTTGGTTCACACATATGATTGTACATTATGTAAATGTTGATATGCTACAAATGCAAATGAATCTAAATGAATCCAGATTCGTTTGACATCTGGCTTTCGAGAAAAGCGTGAAAGTGACACCTTCCAGGACTGGAGATCGCACCTGCGAGTTCCAAATGCCGCGATGCAAGCTGTTCGAGAGAAGCAGAAGGACATTGAAACGGAAACTAGTTCGATTCTCAGCAGTTCTGAATCAAATTCATGACATTTTGGATAATTGTATGAGAAATTGTGAGGTTGTTGTTTGAATGGTGAGCTTAGTCAATGATGATTTATTGTTTTTTTTTAAAGATTTCCATGGGATATTCCAAGGAAGTTCGATTCGTTCAAACCTTGAGGCACCTTGATGTTGTGGCTGCCACCTGGATCTGTCGCTCCACATCGCAGCGATGACAGCTTCATCCCTAATGGCACGGTCGTTGAGGCAGATAGCATTTGGAGGTTTCATTGAGAAGTGCTGCGTGAAAAAACCAGTGCCCAGATTTGTAAACACAAAAAATATTCAGTTGACATGGTGCTTTGAGATTGGGGTCTTCAGGCCCAATACCGTGGTGGTGCCTGGCATAATGCCACCGTGGTATCTTCTACTCCTGACAGCATTCAGATCTCTTGGAAGTACGATGGAAGTCTTGATGAGGCACGCGGCTTTGAGAATGAAGTGTTCAGCAAACCGCTGTGGCTATGGCTGGTATATACCATTGTTTTGAAATATTTTTCATTTTTCTTCAAGTGTGTGCTTTAACATTTATATCATCATTTCATCAGATTTTCTGGGGTTTTGTCTGACATGGCTCGGATGTTTTAGTGCACAAATATCATTCTTGAAATCTCCTTGCCACTTTCACTAAAGATGACGTACAGTGAGGCATTTTTGGAACTTTTGAAATGGATCCAACTGATATATTTGCAGCTATCTATTTGTGCCCAATCGCTAAAGCCATCATAGCGTCACTTTGGCCCCTTTTGAGGTGGAACCAGATCAAGTGAGGGAAAAAGGGAAACCCGGTGCACGTTCTTCTTGGCTGAGGTGCGTTCGAACGTGATGTTCGCGAGTTTGTGTCGTGAAACATCTCCAAAATGTGGCAACGTCATAGAAATATATAAAAATCCTGAAATTGTCTCTGTCAACCGAATCTCCTTTACAAAAACAATCACTCCCCCAACAATCGTGTGGAATCCAATCTGACTCCGTCAGCACTCCCTAGGAGCCATCGAGTGTTGGTGATCCTGGGGCAAGAGAAACATCGTCTTGAATGCGCTCTACGAGTGATGGTTGCCTCTGAAGGGCCTTGTCCTGGCTTGTGGAGCAGTGATGATGCCCTGGAGGTGAGAGTTGAAACAATATCTTGGATGATATTTTTTTGCATGCATCCGGAAACATATATCTTGGTGAAGCTAACTTAAGAGTTGGTTCGAAGATTGTCCATAGGTCTATATTCCATATCCATGTGAATAGCATAATATGATATCATACAACATATGAAATTATATTGCAAATTTTTAGTAGCATTACTATGCAATTCATATACATACATAGATACATAGAAACATAGAAACATAGATACATAGATACATAGATAGATAGATAGATAGATAGATAGATAGATAGATAGATAGATAGATAGATAGATGCATGCATGCATGCATGCATGCATGCATGCATGCATGCATGCATGCATACATACATACATACATACAATGTAGGTACAACTTGAAAGAGAGCAATTTGGTTTGGCAAAAAGGTGGCTCTGCAGCGAAGCTGTTGTAATGACCTTTGGTGTCGCAGGAGGCTCAGATCGAGGTGCTGGATGGCCAGGACGAAACCGACGTCATGTACAACTTGGAGGTGCCAAATGAAAAACCGGCTCAAACAGCAGAAAACATTTATGTTATTTGAGAAATTGCATATACAAATTTGTACGTATATTGATATCATTTGATATCGTTATATTTACTCCCGGGAGTTTGTCTTATGCACACCGTGTGTGATGCACCGGAAATTTGCCAATCGCTGATTGAAGGTGAGGCCGTTGGTCAGCCTTCAACTTGACGGCCTTTGGTTGGCGGGACCTGGTTCTGTGGCGCTCACCGCTGCAGAGCAAGCCATTCCTTGTCCCATGCAGATCTTAGGCGCGCACAACTATTAAAAAACACCTGAAATCCTTGAAGATCCCAGAAATGATGTAGAGATTTTTTTATACTTTCTGTGTGGTGGTTTCACATATTTATTATTTTCACCCCTATTTGGGGAAGATTCCCATTTTGTCTAATATTTTTCAAAGGGGTTGAAACCATCAACCAGCTTTGTTTTTTTCTGTTTTTCGGAGAAAGGATTCGGAACGTGCTGGGATTTGAAGGGAATGAGTACCGTTTGGAAATCTTTGGCAAGCATGGTAACAGAACGTCCACCATTTGCAGATGTATCCCCTCGACAAAATGTCCAGCTATGATTTCTAGGATCCTGTTTTGCCGGAGAGCAATTTAAGTAGGGAACCACAAGATTTGAGCGCAAGCAATTTGCAAGATGTGCTTGCTCCTGCATAACGTATGAATACAGATGATATGCTGGTAAACTCATAAAAATGGCTTGCTAGAGACTATGAATCAAGCTGTACTTCCTACCTTTTTGGGATTGTGTTGATGCACCAGGCAGGAAGTTGATGCTCGTCGGTACTGAAGATGAGCGAAATCATGGCAAGGACCGCGATGAACATGTTCCAGCAACGAACATCTCCGTGAATTTTTTTCGCATCACCGCGACATGAAACGGACCTCCCCAAAAAAACAGGTCGCGTTTTTTTTTTGTTTGTGTTTTTATTGGGGGCCAAGCAACATTTTCCAGGTTTGCCTTCGGGTTTTGTGTTCCGGGGCACCCCTAACACACCTTAAATTCCGCCACGTCAACGTTGACGAGGAATATCTCCTGTGGGCGCAGCGATCCCGAAAGGCTTGCGAACAAAGTCCATCAGGCCTCAGAGGAGGCGGCGTTTGTTTTCGGGAGTTTTTTTTTTTTTTTGAATTCCAGATGGAAATCCATGGAAATCCCATGGAAATCCCATGGAAATCCTTAGGTTTCCTTGATTTCAATATTATGTAGCTTCAATTTTTTGACAGTTGCGTATGTTTGGTGTGAAGGCGGAAGCCTTAATGTGACGGATGCGGACATGAGAGATGATGTACTTCCAGCGCTTTTGTCGGAGGCTGGATCGTTTGGATCGCGTGTTCATGAGTGATGACTAGACCGGTTGGCAAATTTGCACATCTACAAAGTCTCTCATTCAAATATGTTTATGTGTTCTACATACCAGACATCATTTGATTTCATTTTTATCCAGCCGAAAGGATGCTGTCGCAACACATGGTATGTTAAACTCCATCCCTTCAAAACCAGGTTCAAGCAGTTTGGATTACATTGGAGCGCATTGCTGAGATTCAACGCGAGACAAAGACATTCCTGGTTTTTGACCAAGGCTCTGGTGAAGTCGCAAGTCGCTGAACGTGGGTCCAAGAATCCCATTAGAAATTCCGGAGAAAAAACTTCCAAACCGTGGATTTATCCTGTAAAACCACCGAAGATCCACATTCAATCCATACAAAAGTGCTGCCAAAGGGAGGCTCCTAATCCTCACGGTGATCAGGTGGTGGTTCTCGATTGGAAGATGGCATGAGACGACTTCTGGTTGCTGGTGGTGATGAAGTGAGAAGAATGCAAGCAGCTGCTCGCGTTAGAGAGACACAAGGTGTGCAGGTTCAGCAGCCACTGACTTAGTTTCAGTTTCCATCCATTTCTCAGAAATCTGATGAGATTTGAAAACTTCTTATCAAGTTGGAATCTTATGAACTTGGAACATTTTGTTTTGATATGACGATTTTTGATATTTTTTTAGAGCATTTGTTTGCTGTGATTCGAATCCCAAGGACTGTTCGGTCAGACCCCATGGCGGTACTCAGTCAAATGGAGTGGCCCAAAGATGTGAACTCCTGGGGGCTGCATCTTGGCAAATTCTACTCATCCAGGTGTGTAGGACACCCAAACTCATCAACCCCCCAACTTCTGGGGTGGGGTGATTTTATATACCCATGAGAGGATCCCATAGGATCCATGGGACGAACGGTACGTATTGTATATCTACCTACATGAAATGGTTGATTTTTATGGTTTTCATGTAGGTAAATATACCAGTCCCATGGATGGTATGGGATAAGGATTCCCCTCATTTTTTCAGGTGGGATGAGTTGAGTTTATCCAGTTTATCCCCCAATTTTTGCCGACTTTTCGCTGACTTTTGAAAAACGCTGGCTGATGTTGGACTCTTTCTCCATGATTTTTTGATTTGTGTAACATGGCTATATTTCATTAAATTACATGTATTTCAAAAAGATACCGATCCTATTGGAGGTACACCCATTTTTTTACTGGTTGCCATGATTATGGGAGGGCAAGACTCAAACTTGAAAAGGTGAAGGGGCCTACGACATCGGAAAAAGTGCTCATATAAGTTTAGACATCGGGGAAAACAGGGAACAAACACCAAAACAACAAAAAAACTGAACAGATACGCAATATGCATCAATATGCACGGTTTTGCGATGAATATCTTGTCTACTTACTACTGACAGCAAATTTCTAACAGCAGGAGTGAGTAGAGATCAAAAGCATTCAATCTGAACTTCTAGATCAATTTCTAATTTACTTCCCAAAGTCATTGGCAAAAATCTCTATTTGGAAGGTGTGCAGAACTTTCACCTTTCACCAATCATCAGTGGTAAAAAAAAACAAATCTGTCTGTATACCAAAGCTGGAATTTGAGGGAGGAAAATATCTCCGAGGATTCAGAAAGAAGTGTGGGCTGGCCATCCAAAGTTGAAACCCGGCTGGATTCGTATCATGTCCAAAAGCAAACGACAAGAGCTCTGACCTCAGATCCTCAGATTTGGTGCATGCGGATCCCGTCACGTGCGATGTAGAAAACCCCATAGAAAGCAGATGGAAAAATTGTAAATAGTATGACAAAAACTTCCTTGATCAGCTGGTTAGCCAGATTTCTTCCATGAACAGTATGACGTCATCACTCCATGATTACATGATTTCATGTTTTTTTTTCACCCCTTCTGAGGGTAGAAAAACGCTGAGGTACTATCTACGGCTTTCAGACATGGAGTCGACTTTTGACATCAATCAAGTTCTTGCCAGATAGATTTGGTACCATGGGATCTCCGGCTTCACCCGGACACGGCGTAAATTCGCCTCTCCGAAAAAAAAAATGGGAGCTCTCATTTTTTCGTGGACGATATGAGACCCTTTCTATCATTTGTAAGCTGTGGATTTGTCTGGGAAGATTTCTGGAAAGTTGATGGTTTTCAGTGTTCGATTTGCCTGTTGCTCAAGGCGATTTGCCTGGCATTTTGAGGTTTCGCAGCTGTCAGTTTTTTGTTTTTTTGCAGTTTTCTGAGTTGGAATGAATTTTATTAACTTCCAGATTTGACCAAGGCCTTATCGAATATAATCAAAGACATGATTTTGAATCCTTGATCCTGATATTGTGCAGTTCCCACTGTTTTGCCACTTCAGAACTGATAGATTCACACACACACACACACACTTGATACAAATCTCATGATCCATGGCGTTGGCGCTTTCCTCTACAAGCAAGCCAGGTGGGCAATCAATCATCCGAGTATGTCAGAGATTTTTTGTGAAAGCAGGAACTCCAAAACCCTTTCGACAGTTCAGTTTAGTTTCGACTAAAAAAACGGAAGCAACATGAGGGACATGATGAAAACCCATGGTTTTGTGAATGGACGCCATAGGGCCATAGTGGACCAAAATGCCAGGAGAACGTACGCCACATGCTGTCAGCTTGGGTTTAGATGCGGCTAAGCAGGTGGAGGAGTACATTAAGGCGAATAATTTGTCAACTTTTCTTCCGGCGTTTTTCGTGTCGTGTTTTGCTTTTAAAATTTGTTCCCTTCCTGGAATCTGCACTTCCCCTCAACACACTAGAAAAACGTGGTGCTTCTTTGAAGTCACGTGGTGCCAAATGTCTACAGTTGACAGCTGATGGACCACTAGGAGAACCAGGCTTTTCAACTCCCAATTGGATCTCTGGATTGTTAACTCAGATATCGGGCAGTTCGGAACTCACCGGACGAGTCCTCAAAAAGGATTTCGACATGTTTGGGATAGAGGAATCCCAACATGGTTTGACGATTTACAGTAAAGCTTGTTGAATTCGTTTGAGTCGTTTCACCAGATATCCGGACGGTCATCATTTGTCCATGTGGGGTCTGATTTCCAGTTGTTATTTTTTTGATGGTGATGGTCATGAAACCATTGGGGATATTCACCATGGATATCGGATATTCAGATACTGTTGCTTCAAAAATTCGGCCAAAAAAAACCACCAACTGTAATACAAAAAAAGCATAGGATTCGGTGTTTTTTTTCCACCCTGTAAATTGAGGTTTTTGAAGAGCTGCATGAAACCTCGGTCCCTGGGTGTTGCCCTCTTCATCCCTACAGGTGTCGAAGGAAACCAGCTCTGTTGCGTACGAGTTGGCTTGCATTGCGCAAGACCTGGGATCTCTATGGACGAACAAGTGCTGCTCCAAGTTTGTGGACGTTAAGCATGGTGATTTTTGTTGAGAAATATCTGAACTTATTGGATAGATGTTTTTGTGTCAAGTTGATTTTTAAATGAGTTTGGTTGAGACAAGGGAGATATACTGTATTGGAAGGTGATCATCTCAGTATGTATAGTACATAATATAATTATATATATGTATACATCTTATGATATGATATGATACAATCAAATCCGCGTCTAGATATCATACACAGTACAAGGATCCTTAGAAAGCAATCAGGATTTGATGTGATGGCACCAAGCACATGGGCTTGAACACTGATCAACTAGGGAAAGCATAATATAGTGAACTTAGACTCGACACCGTGAAGGTACAATGATGAGAAGAGTGTTGCAGCAGACCAGTGCCTTGTTTGCAGTTCTCACATGTGCTGTAATCATTTGAATGTGTTTGAACCGGCACCAATCTTGCGAAAAACTCATCCCTGCATGATCATGATGGTTCGCGATTCCCTGTGAAGAGTCGAAGCATTTCTGATGGATGAAGGGTGCATAGGTGTTTCAAGTTCGAGAGAGTTCTCACACTTGTCAGGTTTTTTGGTATTCAGTCCAGGTTTCACTTTGCACGTTGAGCAGATGTTTTTTTTTGTTGATGGCTTAAATCCTGTAGCGCTTCCATGGAAAATAGGAGCTCCAAGTACCTTAATCAATGTTTTGGTGGTTACACCCCGGAAGATTAACAGCTCGAACCGGAAAAAATGATGCTTTGGTTCAGATGATTTTCCTCTTCCAGAAGGCCCGTATTCTGGGCTTCCATGTTAATCTTTCGGGGTGTAAGCTTGGTGGTTTACCATTCTATCCTGCGAATTCCAGGTTGATTGAGCAGATCGTGGGCGACAGGCGAGGCAAAGCGTGGAAAAGAATACAACGGTGCAAATAGGATCAAGTAGGTAGCAGCTATCAGGATTCCAGGATACAACTCTATTCTAAACCTTAGAAAAACAGGGATTTTGGGTCATGAACTTACACACACACACACAAAAACATGTTTTTTCTTCATAAAAAGACATGTGTTTTAACATTTTCCAAACTGGGATCATTTGTTGAGTTTCTTCATTGGCCAAAACCCGAATCGTCAGGATACCCTATACCTTTGGGAAGCGAGCTTCTGACACGATTCCTTCAGGTCCGCGTTTCGTTACGCCCCAGAAATTGATACGTTGAAAGCCACGCATGCCGCAACGACACCAAAACCTGGTTGGCCACTCGGGAGGCTTGCAAGCTTTGGGCCAATTCTTATCCGAGGAAATTTTTGTTGCATGCTCATTTTTTTGCAAGCAAAATATGTAATCGAAGCTATTACCAGATCCTATAGATTTTTTTTTTGGTAGATTCCCATGGATTCCCTTTTTGCGGCGGCCAGGACCCTCGTCACTATGGCGTTCGTTTATCTGCTCTCTACACCGGCGGCAATTTTATTCAGGTTTTCATTGGGGGACGTTCCCCGGTGACCGGAACGGACAGTGATTCCGTTGGGGTGAAAGATTCCAGCTGCCAGGAGCGTGGTGAACGTAACAAGGAGGTTGAGGTCAGAGCATCAGACATTCTCGATACGTACGACAGCAGCGAGGAGAGGTTTTTGGATGACGAAAGTTGGGAACTTTCACGACTTGAAGCTGAAAAAAGACCTTTGAGCAATACTACTCTCTTTGATAGAAATCATTGTATCTTATAATCCCTACGAAACTCTGTTTGCCAACGACTACAAAAGGTGGTATACAGGTTTATTTCGTTGCTAATCCGTATCATGATCCATCACTGTATAGTATAGTGGATGGTCATTGAGCCAACGATTATGCATTACCCGGATTTGTCAGAGGCATAGAGGGAACAAGCTGAGATGCATCTGCCTGAGCAGCCTGTGATTGGTTGGTAGGACTCCTCCTCAGACTTTGAATCAGGAAAAAGCTCTAGCGAGCAATCAGTTGGGTCCTTAAGGCGTTTTGGTGAAATTTCCCGCGGTTTTGGTCTTCAGATTTGCGATGTGGTGAAATCTCGAGGTCGACACCGTCGGCAGCGAAGAGATCGAAAATTTCGATGCACAAAAGTGGCATCGTGAAGTTGATGCCTTGCTGGCCGAAATTCAATCCAAGGACGACTGCGTGTAAAAGCGAAGTTACAGGAAAGAGAAACGAAAGTTGCTTCCCCCAAAAATGGCAGGAAAATCCTGCCTTAAGATGCTGAATGATCCAAAAATGTCTAGCAAACATTGGGGGAAACTTTCTAAAAGCCATCAATAAGTTTAGCTAGCACAAGCTATCACAAGCTTGTATCTACCTTTTCTTCTTCAATTGTGCCACGTGCAGGCTTGATGTTCACAAATCATTGTTTTTTTTTCGGGATACGTCAAACGTTGCCTGCAGAAAGAATGGGAGACCATGGCAGCGCTTCGAGAAATGTCGCTTGGATGCGATGAAACCTCCAGGTTCATCACATTTTTTGAATGAATGTTGCTCCATGTAGGTATATCTTCAAAGATTCTGAACGAGCAGCAGATATTGTTCATGTCGAGGCGAATTTTGAGAATCCACGAAAAAAATGGTTTTTCATTTTTTGTTGCTTTGTGTGTTGCCCTTTTCCGATCTTTTCAGATCTTTTGAACGTTTGAGCAATTTCTTACATGCCGCAGGCTTTAGCTGAATTGAATGATGAAGAACTTCGTGGTTTTGACAAGACTCGGGAAGACTTGGATACCCAGGTCCACGGGGAGTTTTTGCCAGAACTGGTGGCATGTCGAGATTGAACTCGTGGACCACCAAACAGTTGATTGAAAGGTAGGAACTGCATGGAAAATGCCTCATAGGTCCACCCAAGAGATCTTCACAGATTTTTTGCTTGCCAAGTTTTTGCCATTTGCTTGGCATCTCTGAACGCCATGTTGCTGAAACGCAGGTTTGCGCGCATTTCTCTTAAATGTCACTGTGGCACCTTTTTTTCAAAGTGTTTCATCCTGTTATACTTGGACATCCATGGCAGCCATGATACTTTACACCAACATTTGGAACAAGAGTACGTTGCTTACAGGTTGCTGGGGTGTTTTTTTAATTGGCCTTCCCGAAACACGATCGGCTCAGTTTTACAAAAAATGAATCCGTTCCGATGCGTCGGAAATGTTCACATAGAATGCAACCAAGGCAACATCCCACTTGGAAAACTGGCCTGAGTGGAGGTTCAAGACATGTCCCTTAAATTCATGAAATTTTTCGAAACCTTCCGGGTATTTTTGATGTCGCCATCTTACTTTTGACTTAAGAGATTGAAACATATGAAAAAAAAAGCTAGGCAACTTGAATCGTCCTTGCATTTTACACAAAAATCATCTTTTTTCGCCATGCCTCCCAAAGAGTCTTTCTACGCGAAACAGCAGAGCTTGAAGCAGCAACAAGAGGCTGAAGAAGATGAAGCTACCGCTGAACACATCGAACGTGAAATGGCCGAGGAGATCAATGCACAGGCAGAACAAAATGCCTTTCGAATACCTGCCTGGGTCAATATCACTGGAGCATTACTGGGAGTTCTACAACTCAGTTATAGAATTGAACAAGAACGTGAAAGACGAGCAGATGATTATTTTGCAAATCCTAGACCTGAAATTTATTCCTTTGTAGCATCTATGTCATTTGAAGTTGGAGTAGCAGTTCTGATCGCAATCAATTGTGTGCTCCTTGGTTGGCAAGCGTCTTTGCCTGATGGAGAGAATGCAGACTTGTTTAATGTCGGTGAGCACATTTTCGTGACTTTGTTCTTGATCGAGTGGAGCTTGCGAGTGATTGCTTTTGGCTGGGTATGGATCTTTGAACTGTCCAATGCTGCGGACACAGTGATGGCGTCCAGACTTTTTTTGGAAAACACACATTTTTATATGTGGATTGTTGGGATAATTGAGGAGTTTCTACGGATGAAAGTCGATCAAAGGAGCTTTCTTTTAAACATCACATTTGGGGTTACCCGGAAACCGGAAACCCTCCCATTCAACAGCAAAAACGGTTTATGCTGCGTTAAGGGCAGTTCAAATTGAATCAAAGAGTTTGTATTATAATGGTTTAGTATAATGCCCACAAAACTGGGTAGGATTTCATCCCCGAGAAAAAAACCCTAAACAAACTCATTGGTTTTTTCATTGGTCAATTGGAATCCTAATTGTTTCATTTTCCAAGTTTCCAAATTTCACTTGGCGATCATCGCCGATTGGGAAGCGGTTTTGTATATATGTACATATTTTGGCTTGTAGATTCCAAAAACGCATCCCAACACTGCACTAAACTGGTTCCCTTCAGTGCTGGAGACAAAAGCTTCCCATCTTTAAAGAATTGCTCTCACGTTACATGTGCCACCAGGTCCTTGTCCTGAAGCCTCCAGTCGTGTTGAGCTTCAAAATTTTCAGCCAGTTCATTTTGTCCAAAAGATTCATAGTGAAAATTCCTGTTGAAGTTTGGTCGTCGAAACTTTACATGTGAGTGTTTCCGAAAATAGGGGTGGGCCCCCAAAATGGATGGTTTATAATGGAAAACCCTATTAAAATGGATGATTTGGGGGGGAAGACCCCCTATTTTTGGGTTTCCACCCATGTCATCTTACCTCTCTTCCTTCATCCGGGTCCAGGTCTTCATTTTTGGCGTCTTTCCAAAATGGATTCTGGACCCGTTGGGTATCGATGCAAGTTTCATTCGTGTCTTTACGGTCATGAGAGCTCTACGACTGGCCCGATTGGCACGTGCCGTGCGACTCAAACCGGCCTTCAAGGACGGTTTTTTTTAGGGTGATGACATATGGATGTTTCCGAAAATAGTGGGTTTTCCCCCCAAATCATCCATTTTAATAGGGTTTTCCATTATAAACCATCCATTTTGGGGTACCATTATTTTTGGAAACACCCATATGGCAATATGACATCACAGTTTTCACCCCATTTTTGTTCATAGTTTTGCCATTTCAGGTAGTTTTTGTCAAGGAGAACCATCCCCAAAAACCAAAAGATTTTCAGGGCGAAAACCAGGGTGAAATATGATTCCATCTAGTGGTTTATGGGATCAAATCTTGTGCTGGGAACTTGAGATGTTACTTCAGATTCCTGAACCACTGAAGAAAACAAGGAAGCACACAGCTAACATGCTTTTTTTTCAGGTTGTTTTTCAGGGATACTTTTTTTTTTTTCGTCCCCCTAGAGTGATCATAACAACACCCATGATTCCTGACCAATCAGGATTTCAACCAAGGGATTTCAGGATTTTTTGTTCTCACAGTTGAGCAGGTATTTCTGGGTACTACCAGGGATTGGAGAAAAAATGAAGCACTGCAAAATCGCGTCTTGTGTGGATTATGTTGGTATGGTATGGTACTAAAACCACAAGTCATGCAACCCAAGAGTCTGGTTTTTACTCCGGTAAACTGACAAAGCTATGGAAAATCCACCATTTTGATGGTGGAAAACCAGGAAAAACTGGTGGATTTCCCATAGCGATTTGTTTCACCCGCAGCTGCCAAGTATGAATCTTACAGCCATCTGGTACGTCAGGAGCTGTGGATTCTTATCCATGGATTGACAACTTCTTTCCGACCATTGATGTGGACAATCTTGATTGCAACCATTGTGTTGTACCTGGGAGGTTTAGCAGCAACTGAGATTATAGGCAAGAGCCCTTTGTTTGTAGACGAGCCAAATATCCAGCTCTTATTTGGAGATTTGTTGAAATCGATGTATACCATGATTCAGCTATTGACTCTGGATACATGGGCTGACAGTATCGCCCGGTTTGCAATTGATCCAACAGTCTCTGCGAATGGAAATGCGTATTTCCCTTACTGTATCTTTTTTGTTCTTTTCATCGGCATTGGTGTCTTTGTCTTCTGGAATCTCATTACGGCCATCATTGTGGAGACGGCCTTCTCGATTTCTTCCGATGACTCCAATTCACAAGCAAGGGAACTGGAAATGGCCAAAAAGAGCGAGATTGAAAGTCTGACTCAGCACTTCGGCTGAAGAGGAAAAAACAAAGAATCCAAAAGGAATTTGGGATCTACACCAAATGAGACAACCTCTTCCAAACTTTCGTTTTTGGGTTCCATGTTAAATTTCGGGGGTGTAGAGGGTATTACCAGGGTTGGATTAAAGCATCGAATTTGAATCCCCCATTGGTGCATTACATGAAAAGGGAGTATCTCGAGCCCCTGAAAAAGTGTAGGATTTAGTTCCAGACCGGGTAGGAAATGGACAAGAGAGGTTAGGATACCACAAATATTCTATGCACATTAGGGGCATTTTATTCAAGACTTTTTGTGGAAGGCTCTCATGCCCATTGATTTATGATACTTCTGTGTAGGTTGGACACCTTTCTTTTCATTTTATAGCACCATTCGTGTCCAGGTAGCCAACCCCTTTGGGAAAGCCAAGGGCTTAATACCTTCATTATCAGGTGAGGGTGCTAACATAACACGACTGAGACTATACTCTATGGGATGGTTTCCCCAGTATCTTATTGAAAGACAGGGGTTGGCTACCTCAATAATTGTCTCAACCCCTGCACCAGAGGGGGACAATCAAGAATGAATCAAGAAGTGATGTTTTTTTGAGAAGACGCATGCCAAAGGGATAAAAACTGATAAAAGAGTGTCAGACATGCCTCGCATGTCTTGGTAATGCTTTTGGTCTCTGGCGGTTCGGCCAGTGGTTTAGCCAGGTGGTGGATGGTGGTTCTGATGGTTCAGGTTCAGCTGGTTCAGTCTTAGAATATTCCTCTCCAAAACAAGATACCACTTCAAATCTGCCTGAGAAAAATATCCCAAAATAGGCAGAACCAGTCACTTCAACCGAGGATTTTCTTGGAGATCGACAAAGACCACTCGGGCGAACTGAGTTTCAGTGAGTTTGAGGGTGCCCTGAGTATTCCGAAAGTCAGGTGCGGTCTCCATGGCGAACAAAAGTCTAAAGAATTTTTGGCACACTTCCTGAAAACCTCGTTCGGAATAGTACAGCTATTAGCTGACCCCTGAAAGTGCAAGGTCGTGCTACTTCAGGAAGCTACCATCCTATTTAATCGCTTGAAGATGTAAGTCATGTATAAAGATATGTCTAGAATGTTAGGAGGCCCCAATCTGGAAGCCCCAATTTTGCAAGTTTGTATCCCACATAGATAGACATTCTGCAGCCCTTCATTTATCAGGCCAGGGTCAAAGTAGATAGCGCAACCGGGCGGTTTTACCCTCCCTGAAACTAACGCCTGAAAAGAGATGGTTGGAAAACAAGTTGCTGTTAATTTCCATCAGCTTTACCCCTAAAACCAGCCACAGTTGCCTAAAATTATGGTACATCATGTTTTCCAGGTGGTTGAAAGATGATATGTCCTTTTTGGATGGCAAACTGTTAGTTTCAAGAAGTTTATGACATTGGCCGCCAAAAAAACTGTGACACTTGCATGCCAACTTCGAGGGTGTGCTTTTAGGCATAAATTTGTCAAGATTCCCAAGAAACATATTTTAAAAAAGGGAGTTTGGTAGGAAATGAGCCCAAATTTGAGGGAACTTTTCATAAATCATGGGGATCAATTCACCTTTTTGCTGCTGTTGCCTTTTTTTTTCCTGTTTGGGGTGGGGTGTGGGGGGAACATGAAGCACTGACCCACCGACCATGGCAGGCAAATGCTTGATGTCTTGGGAGTTCAAGCCAATGAGCTGGAAGAAGTTTGGTATGTCTTGGATGATGGTGACAATTGCCTCACGATCAAGGACACAACCTGCTCTTTTTTTTTCCATTCATGTTCGATCATTTTCGTTCATTTTTATTCAGAAAAAATTGAAATTATATATACGTATATATACATATAATATGATGCAGTGGTGGTGGTGGTGCTGGTGGTGGAAGTTTAGTACTACTACTACTACTACTACTACTACTACTACTACTACTACTACTACAGTAGTAATCTTAGTAGCAGCAGTAGTAGTGGAAGTACAAGAAGAAGTGGAAGTACAAGTAGTAGTAATAGTACTAATAGTACTAATAGGAGTAGTACTAGTATTGTTGTTAGTAGTAGTAGTAGTAGTAGTAGTAGTAGTAGTAGTAGTAGTAGTAGTAGTAGTAGTAGTAGTAGTAGTAGTAGTAGTAGTAGTAGTAGTAGTAGTAGTAGTAGTAGTAGTAGTACTAGTAGAACTAGTTGTACTAGTTGTACTACGTAGTAGTAAGAATAGTAGTAGTGGTACTACTAGTAGTACTACAACTAGTAGTGCTTCTACTAGTAGCAATACTGCTTGGGGACCATATCATTGGAGGGAGGGCCGCTAACAGGCAACATGGGAACATTTATATATATATATATTATAATATAATTGTATATATATATAGTTATATATATATATATATTTAATTTTATATATAATTTATTTTGCCTTGAAAGGACCGTTAAAAACGATGTTTTTCTTCGTTTCTATTTCAAGCACCCAAAAACTTGCAGGAATTCACCACTGGCATCCGGCGTATGCGAGGTCAAGCAAAAGCCAAGGACACCTGATTGTCACACTGCTATTTCAGCAGTGTTTCTAAAGCCCGCTTGTTTGGATTTTTGTTAGGATAAGTCATACTGTTGATGGAAGAAATCCTGCACCGCCTGAGATGTATGAAACTTGATAGATATTGGTAGATCATTGATATCAACTGGTGCAGGATTTCTTCCATCAACCATACTACCCAGTCTAGTTTTGGGCTTGGGAAAAGACAAGACATTGATCCTATCATCAAGGGAGCCTCAGGATTGGGTGGGTTGCTGGGTCATTTTAGGCCACAGCTATATGGGTTATCTGGTTATCCCCCAAAAAATTGTGGAGATTCAAAATGCAGAAAGAACATGATTTATTTCAGGTACCCACCAGGTTTTTAAGCACAAGAAATTCTAGATACCCACAGGGCATCCATATATATATATATACATACATACATATCAATGCTACAACCCAAGAAATGCGAGTAGCCATGCTTGGATGATCATCCCGTGAATCGTATAAGTGATTGTTGATTCCTTAAGCGTAGGATAGTAGGCAACTCTCCAAGCCTTAGGCTTAGGCATAGATGGCTGAAATCACCCCATGAGGATATGGGCATACCCCGATGTTTTCAAAGAATTACTGTAAGTGACTTTTTCGGTGTCACATAGTCAACATCACCACGTTTTTCCTGGATTTTTCTTTCTGCCTTTTTTTGCCTGAGTATGCCTGCCCAATCTTTTTGGGATGATTTTAGAAGCCTTTCCCTTCACCTTTCGCACTTCACAAGCACCGTTGACGCGGTCTGTGCCTCTAGGATCTTGCGGATACCGTGAAGCGATTACGCCTCGCGACCAAGAGTGCTGGTGAGTTGCTGGTACAAGCAGACCAATTCCACAGGCAAAATCTGGCAAAGCCGTGAATGGGGAATTTGAAAAATCTCTGAAGCTTTGATCACGAGACATTGGTTGATTTTTTCCAGTGATCAATGGAAATGTTTTGGAACAGGAACATGCCCTAACTGCTGTTTATGGCAAAAGTGGGAAGGTTGAAACCTCACGAAATTGTCAATATTTTTCATGATTCCCTAAGGTTGAACTTTAAGGGATGTATAAGTTTCCATGTAAATCATGGGATATTTATATACATACACCTATGGCCTTAAGCCTCAACTGGTGCGAGTGTTGACTTGTTGTTGACAGAATGGTTAGTTGAGGCATATAATTCACTGAGAAACTGAGAAAACTGAGACGATTCACAATTGGCCTGAGAAAAGATGATATATCAACCGTAGATGTTCGATTGTTGGGTATTTTGTGGAGCACTCGATTGCATGAATTGCTGCTGACAGTTCGCTTCTACACCTAGAAGATGAGTGCAATCGCATTTCGGATGATACTGGCCGCATGGTGGGTCTCTTCCATGAGATGTATCACAGGCGTGGCACAAACCTAAAACCTGTACGGCTTGTTCGATTGTGACCATAGCCTGTGTACTTGGTGCCTATTTATAATGCTTACATCTTACATCAATATATGTTTCTATGTTTTCACGTTTTACCACATTAAACATTTCTTTGATGAAAAACCCGCCAGTTTTTGGTGATTTTTGTTGGAAATTCTGGTTCAATCTCTTCCATCTCAACTCCCGGTGGGGTCAACGAACGGTATGAGGCTGGAGGCTCACCTGGATAAGATGTCCACACAAATCATCCAGAGAAATGCTGACAGAAAGAAGGCAAAACTGAAGGCTGCTCAAGAAGAGGCAGCAAGGGAAGTAGCGAATCAAGAAGATGAAGATGAGTGAGACTTCCCAAGATGGAACTCGGTGAAATAAAACAGAAAAGATATTTCGGAGTGTTTAGCATTAGTTTGATGTGTGCTTGTTCTTGTTGCGCGGATTCCTAATTTTTGATGCAAAAGAAGGTTCTGTGAACAAAGAACTTTCCAAAGCAAATTGCAACCACAGAGTCTTTTTCAATTTTCGCATGTATCATGCCATGTAGAAAACCAGGTGGACACAGAAACCCCAAAAGCGCCAAAAATCTAATCATTTGGCTGGTTGACGAGACTCTGAGGGTTGACCACTCGTGTTTCACCTGGTCCTCAAAAGAGGACCCGTGAGTCTTCGCCCTTGGGGCGATACGTTGGCCGCAAAAACCCATCAAGTTGAACAGATGTTTGTTGCTGTTTTTGTCGGGAACGAAACTGCCTAGCATTTTTTTTTCTCCAGAAATTGAGATTAGGGATCCACCCCGTAATGACTCCAAAATAACAAACGAATCACATTTGTCAATTTTTTGTTGGCTGCGTATCAGTCGCTTTTTCAGTGGCTGGTTACCTTATCAGGTGGAGGCAAAGCAACTGGATATGTTGCAAACGCTTAGCGCTTTCAACAAGTCCTTGAAGACGACCACCGGAGTGGGGACACCCTGATCGCAGAATTTTTTGGAAGAGATTTCATGGAGGTTGAGATGAAATGTGAAAGAAACCAACGTCTCATCATTCTTGTGATTTGCCTTACAAATGATGAAAAGCTCAGGAGCCGTAATCTATCAGTAGTGACACCGAAACTTGAGGCATCAGTGTATGAAAAACATGCTGAAAACAGAAAGAGTTCAGCAGGGAGAGACAGTCAGCCTATATATGTCATACTGATGCATATATCATATGTATATATATATATACATAGATGTAGAGAATACAGACCATGAAGATTTTTTGCATTGTTTACATTTCACCTTGGATGCCTCTCCGGAGGATCTGATACGGCGACGACAAGCACGGAAGAAAGCCGCCGCAAAGAAGTGTTTCAGCTTCTCCAAGATGGATGAGCAGCTTGACTGTGATGAGTCTGCAGTGAATTGTGATGTGATGGACCTGTCTTTTTTGAATACAACCGGAAAAGATACAGGTACGTCCTATGACATCTATGACGGCATCGAAACGAGGGGTACAGTACCAGTAGGTCTGTTTTGGGGTCACTCATTAGGGAATTCCTGGAATCAGATCATGTGATATTGTTGACATTTCTCCCTGGTCTCGGGCCCCCCCCCAAAAAAAATTTATGATGATCAATGTCTTCCAAAGAATGCCTCACTGTGAAACCTGAGGCTACTGCTGTCGATTGTGTTTTAAGATGTTTTAAAGATCCCGAGTGGTACGGGATTGTGTTGTTGCCATCGGGGATTCTTTCAACACTTCGAGCATTGGAATCACGGGTTGCCTGACCCATATTCTCACAATTTGGGGTCCTTACAATTTCAACATTGGCATACTAACATGAAGCATCTTCAGTAGATTTTTGTGGTCCATACTTTGGAGACATAACACAACTCGCAAAATCTCATCTTTCACTTCATTAGCACTTTTTTACGCTCGAGCTTTGCAAAAATTGCAGGGTGGTCCTAGTGGAGAAGCCTCTCGGCTACGACGGGTGTCCGGGTGTTGCCAGTCGGGCAGGGGAAGAAATTGACCTTTGAACCGGGGAGGTCGTGTCACCTGTTTCAAAGGTTTTTCAATTTTTACCCCGAAGCCTGTGGAGAAGATCCAATTTGACGATCGTATTTTTCTAAATGGCTTGAAACTGCCAACTGGTCATCTACCTGTTTTGGCAGCTCTTCGGCTAAAGGTCAGCAGATTTTTGAACCGAGGAATGAAAAGGACAGCGAAGAGGAAGAGGAAGAGGAGAAAGCACGACAAGCAGCGGAAGAGGCGTCAAAACCAACAGGAATGGAATATGGGATGGGTAGATATTTGCATACATTTATAGATATTCATGATCCTTTCATGTAGGCTTTGACATCTATTAAGTATAGGCTATATTCAAGCACCGCAAAAGGACATCAAAATGGAAAAAAATCAACTCTGTACATCTTTTGGATTGAAAACTGTGATCACAAGAATATAACCTTCAAGCAACTGGGTCGGTCCATTCCGAATCACCGGCTGGCTTAAATCCTCCGTTCTGGTCTGCTTCCTCTTTTCATGAAAGAAAAGCCAACTGTCTTTTTTTTTCCAGTGCATGTTTGACTGGTGGAAATATATCAAGATGTATCGAGATGATGCACGAGTATGAAATATTTTGAACGTATATGTATGTATATACCATGATGATATAATAGAATCGAAATGTAATATATGCATATATAATAATATATGATTGATATATAGGGAGTAGTCACATGGAATGATCATGACACTGTATTTGTGATTTTTATATGCTTTCGTTACGCATCTATCCTTTTTAAAAAAACATACTGTCCTAGATCTGTAGAAGAGTCATGGAAATTTCAACCCACCTTCTACCCACCTTCTCACACATTCAATTAATTTTCTTCCTCTGTCAGGCACAGAGGAATAAAGGGAATAAAGCTGGAGAACTATTGCAACAAATCTCTCTCCTGCAGAAAGGTGCATTCAGATTTCAACATTTTGCAGAGTTGGATGGCCGTTTTGGGTAAAATGTATGATGGATAAAAGGTCGGGAACAAAAGCCGTCAAAAGATATTTGATAGATGTATGACACTATGCATATATGGGTGTCTCCTAAAATGGCGGTACCCCCAAAAAACCCCAAAATGGTCATTTTTAGTGGTACCACCATTTTAGGAAACCCCCATGTACTGGTACTAAGTATATGTATAAAAAATATATATATATATATATACACATATATGTATATGAAATTCTGCAAATTTTCTCGGGTTTTCCAGGTTGGGTGTAGTCAGCCAATGCAACTGTTGAAGGTTTTACGCCCAGTTATTTTTTTTCAATGGCAGCATGTTGGGTGTCTCAAGTCCCACGTATTCACAGTCAAATAGTAATCTGAGTAATTTTTTGATTTTTTGTAGCAGACCTTGTTCTAAAGCGCCCGTTTTCCCATCGCAGCATGTTCGAAGTTGCACTTTTGGTAGGCATCGGATACACACACACACGCAAAGCATAGGCATTATCATGACTTTTTTTTCAGCATCAGTTTTTGGGCGAAGGCATGAACGACTTGGTCCATGACACCCATCAGAAGAAGCTTGCTTTGGAGGTTCACAATGAGGCAACTGTGGCACACCAGAGATACAGCCGATCAGCCGATCAGCCGGTTGACCAGAGGTACAGTATTCAAGTGACAAAGAGGTTCCCGGATTTTCCTCTCCACGATTTGGGTTTGAGATTTTCATCCCCCATTCGTCCCGCTGTGAGAATTGGTTGCGACTCCTCGCTTCACAGGCCAAGATCTACTTGACACTTGCCATGGAGGTGGCAGATGTCAGTGAAACAGCCATGGCCATACCTGCCTTTTTTTTGGTGATTTGGGGTTGAGATAACCCAGGGAAGTGATTGTCATAACTTCCCTTGTTTTTGTGGATGGGTGCAGCTTATTGACTTGATGAGATTTTCCAGGCGGCAGAAGGTGGTGCCGATGCCGTTGAACCAAAAGAGGCATTCCAAGGGGGTCAAAATCTTCAGCATGTTCAGCACACATTCTTGGACTAGGTGGTGGCAACTCAAATATTTTTGGAATGTTGACCCCGAAAATTGGGGAAATGATCCAATTTGACTTGCGCATATTTTTCAAATGGGTTGGTTCAACCACCAACTAGTTGAGTATTTTTTCCCTAGCTTTCACTTTTTGGTGACAAAATGTGATCAATGTAAGGCAACTGGTTGCATTTTGCTCTTGAACCAACTAGAACTGGGTGGTGGTTTCATTTTTTTTAATTTTCACCCCTACCTGGGGAATGATCCAATTTGACGAGCATATTTTTCAGATGGGTTGGTTCAACCACCAACTAGTGAATCTTGAATCAACCAGTTGATCGGATCAAGCTTCACATAGATGTCATATGATGATGTCGTGATGTTGTGGCCACCAGGAAGTTAGAGATCTCTTAAAGGCCTTCCAGGAGGAGGTGCCCAACGGTGCCGTGGTTCGTGCCGTTGTGCCAGTCGGTCACCAAGGAGTGACATCCAGCGGAAAAAACTGCTGGATGATTGGATTTTTTTTTTGGGAAATTCAACCAAAAAAATCAACATATTCTGGAAAAAACACAAACTTTCAAAC
>DF240779.1:0-43125 GCA_000507305.1 Breviolum minutum Mf 1.05b.01
TTCCGCGGTGCGAAGGCCTTCAATCATCCCATCGGTTCGTGGAATACCTCCCAAGTGAAGGACATGAGCTACATGTTCGACGGTGCGCTGGCCTTCAATCAACCCAGCGGTTCGTGGAATACCTCCCAAGTGAAGGACATGAACCACATGTTCTCCCATGCCAAGGCCTTCAATCAGGCCATCGGCTCGTGGAATACCTCCCAAGTGAAGGACATGAGCTACATGTTTGACGGTGCCGAGGCCTTCAATCAGCCCATCGGATTGTGGCATACATCCCACGTGAAGGACATGAGCCACATGTTCTCCCATGCCAAGGCCTTCAATCAGGCCATCGGCTCGTGGAATACCTCCCAAGTGGAGGACATGAGCCACATGTTCTCCCATGCCGAGGCCTTCAATCAACCCATTGGATTGTGGCATACATCCCAAGTGGAGGACATGGGCCACATGTTCTCCCATGCCAAGGCCTTCAATCAGGCCATTGGCTCGTGGAATACCTCCCAAGTGAAGGACATGAGCCACATGTTTGACGGTGCTGAGGCCTTCAATCAACCCATCCAATCGGGGGATACCTCCCAAGTGAAGAACATGGCACCCACATGTGACTGGCCACTGATTTTGGTTTGCGGTCGGTGTGTATGGTGGCTTTGGCTCATTTGCCCGCTTGGTCTTGCTGGGATGGTGGTACTTTGGCTGCTTTCTGTATACGCCACCCGTGACCATGATGCACTCACAGCACTAATCATTCTTATTGGAGCATCCCAACGTATTTCATTTGAAATTTGATTTTGGGTGTTGGAATCTGAATTTTCGAATGTGGAATTTGGAATTTGGAATTCGTATGTTGGAATTTGGAGTTTTGGGTTTTGCAACTTTTGCGCGGTTTTGGCCACTAGATAAAGCAGAATCGGCTGAACACGCGGACCCGAGTCGGTTGATTTTCAAGCTCTGTATGCTTTACAATTGTAGATGCACACAAAAAAAGGGACCCACATTTTCGACACCCTTTTTTTGGCTTGCCCGAGGTGGCAGGAGTTGTGAGGCATAGAAAAATTGAGTCGATCTATGAAAGGCTGAAGCAGCACTTGCGGGATGGAAACTCAGGCACTTTTACATGGCACTGGGAACGGGTCTAGTTGGATGGTCATCATACCAGTGGTTTTTATCCTTGTAGTAAGCAATCTACAATATCTATATAGAAAGAGGGTAATCCAAGGTGTTGGACATATGAACCGTGGTTACAAACCACTTGCCAAGTGCGATGACCATCCAGATCTAACTTCAACTTTCAACACCTTGGGCCGGACCATCAGAGTGCGTGAAGTGCGCCAATGCAGTTTTAGGGTTTGGATGATTTTATTATTTTTCATTTCCAATCCCTCAACTTCAAAGTCTTTCTGCTGGAACGGAAAGGGAGGCAATTTGTTGGGCAAAGATGGGATTTTCATTGCAGCAAGATCCGGCCCTTGTGGCGACTGAACATTCAGAAAATATTGGAAGAGTGCAAGGAAATGACTGGTTTAAAGGTTGCAACGTAGGAAACTTGGAAGTCAGGGGATCCTTAGAAAGGGCCACGGCACGAAGTCTTGTACCCCTTCCCGGAGGTGAGATCGACAGGCATCGCTCCAAGCTGCAGAAACTGGGAGTTCGAAATGCCGAACTGGAGCGTCGAATTGCCGCGATCCGCGAAGAGCAGGGTGAAATCGCTGGGGTCGGCACCTTTGAACAGCAATTGACAGGGTCTCAGGCCCCATATTGTTGTGGAAGAGTCTGGGTTTCAAGGAAATCAGTGTTACCTTTGTAATTTTGGATACTCCTTGTGAAAATAAACATGCACACCTCTGTCAGAGGTATAGATCACCATTCAGAACTTGAGACAAAAACCTGAGATTTACCTTATGATATACTCTTAAAATGAACCTGGAAGAGAGCTAGAAGACTTGCAGGGTTTTGCAAAGCTTGCCTTCGAGATTTGGAGATGTGATTCTGAGATTCTTTCAGTTCTGTGATTTGGAACATAGTAACATCCATTGGACCCCAAAACCATGAAAAATGAAGGTTTTAAACCCTCAATATATGGGTCATAACCCCAAAAATGAAGGTTGTGGGTTCCCATGGATAGCTTGTTGACCTGCGATAGCTTCCGGCCAGTGTGTGAGACACAGTAGGGCGAGCTGCAAGCTGTTGAATGTGTTGGCCTTACCAACCCGCCAAGGCAGTGATATGGCATGAGGAAGTTCGTTGCAGGGCTCGTGCGCTTGATGGTACAAGGCACAGTTTTACCTCCTTAGTCAACATCAAACATCGTGGTGACATTTTTGGACATGCCAAAGTGATTCTTCCCTGGGCAAGTGCGGTACTTGGAGAGTCATCCTAATTGGCAAGCGGCTATAATAACCATGGTTAGAAAGATTGGGTTAGTCCTGTCGTCGCTGGCTTAAGTCTACTAACCACTTCCTAATTGGGATGATTGTTCAAAAAATTGTTGAAGATCTACATGTGCCAAAAAAAAGTCAACAAGTAAGCCTACAGATGATGTACCCCCCGGAAGTTTAACATAGACCCTAAAAATAGGCCTTCCCAAAAGGAGACTCATCTTCCAACCATCATTTTTCAGGGGCTATGTTAAACTTCCAGGGTGTAAGCCTTGAAGGAAAACACTTCAGTAAACGTCACATGAAATCGATCTCACCGTTGTCACCTTTGAACAACTGCCGCTCCGATCAGGTGGATGATACGGCAATGCAAGAGCTGAATGGAGCGTTTTTCAGAGCGTTTTGAATTTTGTCAATTTTGGTAATTCATGGCGGGGCCAGTGTTTTTCAGCACAAGTTACACAAGTTGCAAATGTTGTTATTGTTATGGAACACATCTCTGAAAACTGGTGATGCTGGCCCCCAAACACCCCACACGCGGTTTTTTTTTTCCCACCCACACTGTGACCATGTGTGATCATTTTGATTTTGGCTGGGTCCACTGCTTCTTCGGCCCCCAAGGTGTTGAAGTGGATCATGGAAAATCTTCGGAAAAAACTGGTAGTGTGGATTTGATCATCCCCGGCACTGGATGGTTTGATGTTGAAAACATGTGGATAACATACCCTTGTTGTGGCCAGCCCTTGAAGCTTTGAATGTGGACAGTGGACAGCAAAATTTGATGCAGTTCGGCCTGCACCTCTTCGGCACAGGCAGACCAGGAGTGTGAAGCAGGAAGGGCCAACAGAGCCCCTTTTTTCGGAACGCTGTTGAACCTTAAAAAGGTGCCTCATGGCAGCACTCAAACTTGCTTCCTTACCATCACTCGCTCCCTTACCTCTATCAACACCATCCACCGCAATTTTTGTGTCGGGTCACTGACCCTGACCAGACCAATTTTGCGAGGATGGATGGCCAAATTTCGTGGTGCCTTACATGGAATTTCACTGCACACCCGACAACAACACGTGCGCAAAGAAAATTGTTGATGATGTTGTTGATGTTTTCATGATGTGACAGTCGGTTTTGTTTCTGGTAAAAGATCCATGGGAACCCACGTTTCCTTCATTTTTAGGGGTTCCAAAACCCATATATTGAGGGCCTAAAACCTTCATTTTTCATGGGTTAAACGGGGTCCAATGGGATAGGAATAGTGAAATCTGCAAGCTGATCCTTTTGGCTCGCAGCTCCGGTGTGGGCCATGATGCCATGAATGCGGAGAAGGCGGGGTGGACGGGTGGTGTGTTTGTGTGTTGATGGAATCCGGCTGGTGCAGGATTTGTTTCAACAGTATATGGGTACCATATTTGCAAACGTTTTTTTTCTTGGCAGATCTTTGTCCTTCAAATCGGACATGCTTCGTTGTCGACATGTGTCCGCCCCGCATGGAACCTGTGATTCAGCCGCCGTGGCTCCGTCGAAGGCCAAGGTCTTTATGGATTTCGACATTTCGAGCCTCGATTCGAACCTCAAGAGTGGCCGGAGCGAGAGATGTGGGGCAGGATGTTGGTTCGGGAAAAAACCTTGCTGCTGAACGAAAACTGGAATCCATGTCCAGTTTCCTTTTTTTTCTTGCAAAACGAAATCCGAAAGGATGTGTGTTTTACGAAGCTTTGTCAACAGTGACAGTGACTTAGTTTTCTTTTTAAAACCGCCTTCCGAAAAATAAGTACAGTAATATTCGTAAAGGGTAAACCCCCCGAAGAAAAAGTACCAATGCAAAGGCTGTCCTTTTTCCTCCCCCCACAAAATCGTATTTCCATCTTTTTGTTTTGTGAACGGTGGATCCCTTTTTGTGTTGAATATACCTCAACGAATGGAATCCAAATTCGTTTCGGTGCCCAGTTGTTTCAAGGTTCTCAAAATAAACATGAAACAAAAAACCACGCCTTGCAAAAAAAACGTGAAGTTTCTTGGTGTTTTCTCGTTTTTCTGAGTCTTTTCAATGAAGAGTTGCTGATTTCACTCTGTTTTCAAGCTCAGCCTTCAGAGCTTTTTTGCAACGGTTGAGGTCATTTTGAGGATCTTTTTCCGATCAAATCATCGAATCATAATTCTTCTAAAACTTGCACAGGTCCTAAAATTGCGCCGCCTGCCGCGCCTTTTTTGGACCAAAAACGATCGCGTTTCAACGCCTTCGTCTTTCGTTGGAAAAGAATTCAAGTCTTGACACCTGGAACCAAAAATCCATCCCAAGACGGTGCTTCTTCCAAACTAAGGGCGGGTGACGGTGCTGATGCTCAGATCGTTGGGCGGATGGATTTCCGGAGCAACCACCGGTGGACGTGGAGGATGGTTCGATCCATGGGTCAAAATGATCCTTCCAAATCAAAGTTGGCACAACAAAAAGCATTTTTTTTTGTTGTGTGTGTTTTGTGGGCCCAAGATTAAAAAAATGGATTTAACATTTAGAAAAAAAATGAAGTAGATTTTGGGTTGTCCCCCTGCCCAGTTACAGTCACCACCAGCCACCAGGACTACGATATTTTTTGTAGGGGATCCCGCTGAAAAACTTCATTTGCCACTATTACTGGGAGGCATTCCTTCAAATGTACGTTGCACTACGGTCCCAATGGCTGGAAAATGCTTTATCCCAAGTTGCCGTCCAAGCAGTGTACACATATATAGGCTGTCCCAAAGAATATCAATAGGTTCCGCATGACTTCTGTTTTTCTTTCAATAAAGATGATATCATGCAAATTGAAATTCTGAGAAACTCAGCTTCTGCCCCCCCCAAAAAAAGTCGGGGGGGGAAAACTTCGATGAAGTGGGAAGTTCGAAGCAGCTGCAGATTCTTGTGGATGAAGTTTTAAGAAAATTTTGCGGGCTTGGAGAAGAAATCCTGCACCAACTGAGATGTATAAAACCCTTTAAATAATGAGATAAACTACCAACCTCAACTGGTTAGCAGGATTTCAGCCATCAACAGTATGTATAAGGGTTCCGCAATTGGACACTTAGCTCACTACTACTAGGAGTCTTGTAATATGCTTCTGACCTCAAATCTTCACCGAAAAATCTTCCAATTGCCTCAAACTGGACTACACTCCGGGAAACAACTAACATAGCCTGGCTGAAAAATTGGGACCCTGCGTGGCTTGAGTCGATTTGAGTCGATGTATTTCCGCTTGGAAAAAAGGGGGAAAAATGGCAGCTACAACTTCCCCACTCCCCCAACTCTCCAGGAGTATCATGATCATGAAACGATCGATAGGTAAGGCATGAATATATGGGTGTTTCCAAAAATAGGGGTACCCCCAAAACACCCCAAAATGATCATTTTTAGTAGGAAAACCCATGGTTGTTGGGTACCACCATTTAAGGAAACACCCATATGCTCGAGTTTTTTGAGGACTCTGGCTAAACAAGAAATGGATGCTTTTCCAAAATAGACCAATTTGAGAAACTGTACAAAAATTGTAGATTCAGGACTTGTTGTGGATTGATGGTTGATAGCCGCCAAGGCGTTGTCCGGAGTGACACCCCTCGACTGCGATTAGAGGAGGGAGACTTTTGTGTGGTGTTTGAGGGAGTTTTGGAATTGTTGGAAATGCCATCAGGTGAAAACTGGAAATGTGGAAATGGGTGAGTAACGGTTAGTATCCCCCGAAAAGGATGCGACCTTTCAGTTTGGGGATACCACTTGAAGTTGTTTGTGGTTTTTCCATGTTGTGAAGGTTTTGTTCTGGATTTGGAGGGTAGGTTCCCCCTCGCTCTGGGGCAATATAGCATACCGATCCAGGAAAGAAGTCGTCCTTGCACCAGAGTTGGGTTCTAAACGCTTCTGTGAGCAGGATTCAAAAACCCTGATTGAACCACCGTTTTGTTAAGTAGGGGTTTATCGGAACCACCATTTTTTGAATGTTGGTTGACTTCCAGGGGAAGGGTAAGAAGAGTTGATTATACTGCACGCAGTACTGCGAGAATCGCAACTTCTCATGATAAAGGGTTGCTATCGTCCCTGTAAACCGGAATTTGAAGCTGTGTCCATTACATCCATGCCAATGATGTGTAGATCATCAACCAACAGGAATATTTTTCTACGCATCCATAAAATGTCTATTTTCTGTGAACAAAGGGAGGACCCTTCCACATTGCAACTAACCTGAATGCATATGGTACCCTTTTTTTCCTCCCACAACTGTTCTCTACATTTGTCTCCTAGTCCCTTGCGGTTGTTTGGAACAAATGGCGGTTGCTTTTGCAAAAGTTCTTAGTTCCTCAACTGTTCTCAGTTCTATACTCCCCCGAAGTTTAACATAGAACCTGAAAATCAGCCCCTGGAAGTTCGGAGATTCCGGCCTTGGTTTCCCCATCATTTTCAGGTTCCAGCCGATAAAATTTCGGGGGTGTACCGTCCTTTATCTCCCAGTTTTTCGTCAAAAGTTTTCGTCCAATGTCGAAAACGGGTCTCATCCTTGCAGACTCTGCCCTCGGGCGAGGGGTTTTATGTGCTACGCCAATTTTGCATAGAATCCTGGTTGATTCTTCAATGAGCCCCGATAAAAGAATCCGAAGCATGAGAACATACTGTGGGTTTTTTCAGAAGTCCGGACTGCAGCATATGAATCCATATGATAAACATCATCATTTATCATTATTTACAAGGTTTTATACATCCCAGGTGGTTGTTTGGGACTTCTTTCAACAGTAGTAAGCCTGACTGTTTTCGAAACAACAACAAAACAATTCCAAGGTAACCGGCACCGGCTGGCCAGGAAGCGCTCGAAACGTTTTTGAGCCGCCTCCCTTCCTGGCGTGGAGGTGGGGGGAAGTTCTTTTTTTTGGGGGTTATAAATCAAGAAAAGGTAAGGGTGCCGGAAACTCTGCTTGGAAGGGTGGTTGCAAATTCCACATTTATATTCTTATTACAACCGGGGTTTAGTAGGTTTATGCCATATATCCTGTTTACAACTGCTGAGGCCCTGAAGGAAGGCTTCTTTTGCACCATTTGCAGCAGGGGAAGCAAAAACTCATTGAGCTACCTTTCAATAATAGGGTAGTTGTTTCTGGGAGCTGCCAGGAAAAAGTCGCACGAATCTGAGTGGTCGGTTTGTCACATGATCCGAAGAAAGTAATAAGTTGACCGGATGCAAAAAACACGACTTTCTTCCTACCTCAAGTCATATATGTTTTTTGCATTTGAATATATATATATATATAATATTATATGTATATAATCTGCAAAAACAATGCAGGTATTTTTCTGATATCACCAAACAGCCTTGTTACGTGTCTGCAGGATCTCTATCCAAAAGGATATCTCCTTAAAAGAAATCCCTTTCGACTTGGATTTTTTTTCTTTAAAGGTATATCTTCCTGAAATCAAATAACATATGCCCTCCCCAAGTTTAACATGGAACCTACAAATGATGGAGTTTCTCCAAGTTTGGAATCTCCTTTTGGTGCCATGCTGCAAGTTCCAGGTTAAACTTTGGGTCCGGATATCTTCATTCTAAATATCTATATCACTATCTTCATTTCAGGTAGAAATATCCTCAAATATATGGTATATAATTATATGCCCCCCTGAAAACCAACGAATGTCCCCTAAAAATCAATGGGTGTTTCAGATGTATTTCCTATTGAAAATTTTCCGACTTTTTTAGGGGACATTCGTTAATTCTCAGGGGAGTGTAATGGTTGAAATCTAAATCTCCTTCCCCTTCCGAAAATTCCCACGAGAAACGCCAGGTCAGCGGGAGAATGGTCGGCACGCTAGCGAGTCGCCGGAGCGGCATCGGGTCGAGGTGGTTTAGGGGACGGTGGAACCAAGCAACCAGCCGGTTGGGAGGTCACCGACCCCAATTTTGCTAGTGAGTTTTTAGTACCCAAAAATGGCGGTTTCAACTAATTCAGGTTTTTTGGGATTTACTACAAAAAAATTGCCAAGGGGTATCACCGTTGATTTTTCCGAAACTTGGAGGATGAGAGTAGTAAATCACCCATTCTACCAACCTGAAGCACCAGTGTTTTTTCCGCGTCATAACAGTTGGGTTCTATTCTCGCAATGACCTTTCAAGAGGTGATTTGTTTTGAGAGCCATCGGGCCATGAAATCACATGATTTACAGGGCATTTAAGGCCCCTGGCAATTCTGCTGGTGACCTTTTTGGGATGGTTAAGTGACCCTTTGAATAGTTGTTGGTGACCTCCAAATAGGGGATCAAGTTGGGTCACGGCTGTTTCATCACCTGGCCCATCGGCCCATCATTTTTTGTGAGTGTCAGATTGTGTGACCATCAACAATAAGACATGTGGAAAGTTGGTCTTACTTTTAACCAGTAGGATGAAACCAAGATAGTGTGGATGGAAGAACTCTGGCTGCATGAGTTGAAGAGGTAGCTTCTCTCAGCATGGACGTTTGGTTTTGATATACTGTATTCCTTTTTGGGTGAAATCATCATCCCCAAATTATGCTTGGGAAATTGGCTTCCCCCTTCAAAACAAGCATACAAGACCGGTCCAACAAGTCGTGAAATCCTCCCACGCGGAATCAAAAAGGAATCAGCAAAATTTTGATTCGGCGGATTCTTAGTAACCATATTTTCCGCGCGGATTTGATTTTTGGCAAAAAAAACCCGAGTCAACAAACCAATGTCCCCTATTAAAAGGGGTCCCCGGACTCAAAAGGAAAGGATCCTCTTCCAACCCTATCTTTTAGGGGACATGTTAGTTTTCGGGGGTGTAGATATTTTTTACCATGGCGGCAGTCTTTGATTGGTTTCTAGAACTTCACCATTCTTGAAGATCACCTGATAGTATATCAACCTCCAACCCTTTTCTCCCTAAAAATGGGTTGGTTGTATCTTAAAATTCGACCCATCTAAGGCTCTTCAAAAATGCCGTGTTGTTTTTTTGCAGTTCGCGAACATTTGGGGGGAAACAAATCCAGAGTTTTCCAGGGTCAAAGGGGGGGGCACGTCAAGCAACCACACCAAACAAGTTGATGGCAAACATTTTCTGGAACCTGGAACCCCTTGCCCCTGCAGTTTCAGGAGAAGAAGGTCTGGGGGCCCAAGCCCAAAATCCGCCATGGGATGACTCGACGCAGTTGTGTGTTTTCTGCCATCGGAAAAGGGAGATTTTCGCAGTTTAAGGTTTGAAATCAACATATTTTTTTTCCAGTGCATTGCTCAAGTTGGTGTTGGTCAATGTTCATCAGTTTTAACTAACATAGCTGGCTGAAAATTGGACCCGGCTTGAAGATATATTTCCTATTAAAAATATCTAAAAATGGGGATATTCCAGCCAGCTATGTTGGTTTACCAGAGGGTAGCATGTTTCATTTTTCAATTTGGTGGGAACATGACACTGCCTGAGCCCCGGGAACATGAACGAGTCACTCGCGGTCCTTTCGATTGGACCGGCTGAGTCGGGGGTTTTGAAAGGTTGAGGGTTTTTCGGTTGGAGCTTTCCAAGTGGAAATCCAAAACAACACTCCCGGCCGGCAACAAATACTGTAGGTTTTTTAGTTTAGTGAAAGCCTGTGGTTTTGGAAGGGTGGATGATGCCATCATGAATCTGGAAGATCTTTTCTTGAGAAAACTATCCTGAAGTTTTGTTGGAAGGTGGAATTGATTCCTTTCCCTCCAAAACGAAACTGTACAAAATGAAATTGTACCATACTCCACCCTCCCAAAGTTTAACATGGAACCTGAAAATGATGATTTCCAAGTTTGCAATCTGCCCTTCCAGTGTGATACCAAAATGGAAGATAAGATATAAGTGCATCAATACCTATATCATACATCTTTCATTAAATGTATCGTTATTGTACATTCCTTTCTTACAAACATGATTCCGCACATAATTGGAATTTTTACTTGAACTTGTATGTAACCAATTCTGTTACTGTTTGTATACTTTTGGTTGTACTCACTTACTAGTACTAGGTGGTGGTCTTCAAATATTCTTTGAATTTTCATCCCAATCCTTCAGGGAAGTGATCCAAAAATGACGCCCTGGAAGTTCAAAGGTCATAGATTTAATGGTTTTTCCGAAAAGACCATTGTTTTAGTACAAGGTGGGCCCCGATGCAGTTCTAAATGGAGTTATAACCCCTATAAATGGCCGAAAATAAATGGCTAACTGCTCTTATTTCACCCTAGATATAGGAGTTATAAACTCAGTTATAACTGGTAGGGGGCCCACCTTGTAGGGATTTATAATCAACAACGTGAGGGGGCTATTTTTTACATGGTCGGCTTGACTTCCAGGGTATATTGATACATACAAACCTATCTAACTGACCTCTAATTTTGAAGGTCAACCCTCCAAAAGAAGGCCCTTTTACTCCAATCGAAACAGGCGCCCCATTTGGGTTTGTTTTCAGGTACATATATCTCTAACCCCCATTTGTAGGGGTGCGGTTCAACCCCTTACCAAATGGCTTATATAAATGGCTTATAAATGGGGTTTTGTACCACTTACACTCCCTGAAACTAACAGCTCGCACCTAAAAATGATGGTATCTCCGAGATTCCAGGGGGTTATTTTCAGGTGCCATGTTAGTTTCAGGGAGGGTACGAATCCTGGGATGATCCTCCAAGAGGTGGTTTCAGCCGTCCTTGTCGTAACGCCTTTCTCCCAGGACCGCTCCCGGAGCCGGGATCGACGAAGGCCATCGCCGGTGCCCGTGAAATCCAGGCGCCGCCAACGTCGAAATCCTGGTGGTTCAAAAACGGGATCCTTATAAAGGGGGATACATTCATACCACCTTTAATGACCAGGAATCCTTATAATGGGTACAAAGGGGTTGATGACCATCCCCTACTTCTGGTTGTTGTTTTTTTAAAATGGTACTGGTTGTTTTACCTACAATTTAGGTTATTTTTTCATGGTAGATGTAGGTAAATATGCCATAAAAGGGATGCTATGGGATACACTGGTTGTTTGAAAACGGGATCCTTATGTCATGTTTTATGATACACCCCACAAGATTAAGATGGAACATAATCATGGAGGTATGGTTCAGATCATTTTGCTTTCTGAATGGGTGATTTGTAGGTTCCATGTTAATCTTCCAGGGTGTAATGGTTTATCACAATCCCCGTAAAAACTGTGTAGTTGTCATCCCCTAAAGAAAACCCTAAACAACAAGGGGCGCTTTTTCATTGCGCATATGTGCGTCCGAACTCACATCGGTTGGCTGTAGTAGGGGATGGTCATGAACCTTATGTTGCAGGGCTTTATATACCCATTTTCAGGATTTCCTATTAAAGGTGCGATTTTCCCATCTCCCAATACAAGGAGCTGATAGACCCCCGGCACATGTCTGGACATTTTTTTTTAATCTTAAAATGAATGTGTTTTGTTGTCTTGTTTTCGTATATTTTTAAGGCAGATTTCTTTTGGAAGGTCCTTTTTCCTCAACAGCAATAGCTTGGGTGAAGTGTCAATACACCTCCACTCCTCAGAAAAAGGATCACTGACACTGTCATTGCCGGTGGGGTACTCTTTGGGTTTATTATTACATGTCATTTATTATTGTTATGATTATTATGATTATGATTATTATTAGTAGTAGCACATACTATTATCATTATCATTAGTATTATTATCATTATTTTAAACTCGACGTGTGCAGTGAATCGTAAATGGGGTAGTTTGGGGACCCGGGAGTCGCCCGATTCGAATCCCAAGCCACCGACCCAAACCACCAATTCACCAACCTGTTGATGTGTCACCAGTTCTTTTTGGAAGGTTTCTTCTCAGAAAGGTCCCTAATTTTTTTTGTTTTGTTGTTTTTTTTGTTTTGGTGAATTTTGGTGGTTAAGTTTACACCACGTGTTCTTTGTTTTATTTCTAAATTTCAGGTGTTCTGTTGAAACGTTTGAAGTTCTGCTAGCTGCTAGCTCTTGTTGTGTTGCTACAACCGTGCTTGGTTGGTTGTTGCTGTAAATTCAGGTATCCGAGGTGATGCTTTGGGTGGTAGTCCGGGGATTGGCTTCGTATCAACAAAATCATCCCAATGTGCCGTAATATAACAGACGCCATTCATTTATAATACACCGCCTTAGATGTATATGTGTGCCAAACTCCTAAACACATATTTACAGATACACATCTATCTTTCTATCTATCTTTCTATCTTTCTATCTTCCTATCTGTTTAACATACACATAGGAACACCGCTTTTTTTTAAGGGGGAGGTATTTTTTTGGGGATTTTTTTTTTNCCCAAAAAAAAAAGAAAAAAATTCCCAAAACAAGTCCGCACCCTTTTTTAAGGGGGCGGGGGTCAAGGGTCATTCCCCCCCGCAAAAATATCCCCACCTCCCAGGGGCTCCAACTTTGACACGGGCCCGAAACGTGCGGCGCCTCCGGGATCTGCCTTGGGTACACCTCCTCCAAAGGACGAGCAAATGGGCTACGGGTGGTGAGTTGGGAGATGGGTGAGTTGAGTTGTTGAGTTGTGGCTTAGGCTTAGGTGTTGGGGGTGGTTTTGTTGTGAGAAAAGGTCCGAGAAAGCAGCGACAAACTTGGGGATGTGAGGCGGGACAAAATGGAAATTGAAATTTGTGTAATTAGAAGTTTGATATAGGAACTGGTTCTATCCGTTTTTTGTGACTTGTTTCATGCTAAGTCTATGGTACCATTTTGGTAATTTCTGCCGTTTCAAACAGGTGTTGGAAGTTTAAAAAAACGATTCCATCTTGAGGGTTTGGGCCCGTGTTTCTTAAATCGTCGTTGAGAGTGTTCGAAATGACTACTGTAAGTGTGATCCCAACGGAAGTCACGTAGCCATAGAGCATATTGGAGTCATCATTTATTGCAGTTCTCAACCACTTGCGATTCATACTTTCTTTGAAACCTTACCTTCCAAACAGATGGCTTTCGTGCCAATACAACCGGCAAAATAGATAGCTTTGGGTTCAGATTTTGGTCTTTCTTGAAACCAAGATGTAGGGATGTATTCCTACTACAGACTAAAGTTATTATTATTATCATTATCATTACTATTATTGTTATTCTTATTTGTAAATTCCTTTCTTTTTCGCTGAATTTTCCTTTTTGGGCAAAATTTGGGAAAACGATTCACTTCAATCTGATTAAGTTTTTTCTAGCTTAACCACCAACCAGTAGTTCAGTGCTTAGTGCCTGGAAAATGTATGAAAACGTAGGTTTTCTTTTCAGCAACTGCTTTTAGGGGGTAAGCGGTAGTACTATTTCAACTGGGTTGAACAATTACCACTTAGCTGTACAACATTTTTATTCCCCTGTTGCAAGATGATGATAATAGGCTTCCAAAAAAAGGATCAAACTATTTAAGAACTATAAGATCCCTTAAGGAACGTTAAGGAGTTAAGGAAGCATAGGAAAACCATGGGTCGGGACCCTCAACAAATCCGTAACATGAGTCCCCTTTTTGTCCCCACTTTGGCTCGCAAACCTTCATCGAACATGGCCTTCTTGGTGTCGGACAAGGCCGAATTTGGGGAGAATTTGGGGGGGTCTTATGTCGACATCTATGTCACACACACGGAAAGACAGTAAGGGATCCAAAAAAAGACGATGGAAGGTTTGAAATGTTTTCCGAAACGTTTTCCACGCTTTGTTGATGAAAGAGTACTGAAAGTCAAGTTGAAACATATGATTCCCATTCTTTTTTATTGTTTTCGTTGGTAGGAATGATCTTAATGTAATATTGGTTGGAGAACGGTGTTCTTTCTTATGTGATTTTCTTCCGAAGGACCGTAAAAGACTTGAAAAGGATGATTTGAAAAGTGTGTACTCCGTTCAATTTGTCCAAAAGGGTTCTATGACCATATAAGCAAAATGCTTTTTCAAAAAATAGGTTCCTGCATACACTTCTTTCTGCATTATCTTTCATTGCCATTTTGTTGAAGGGTCTTTTTTTTGAAGAAAACCTTTGTGCCATGAGATTTGTCGTGTTGAGTTGCATTTTTTTTTCGGCGTGTGCAGGTGGTAGGGCTGAACTTAACAGCCACAGCCATTGGTGCTATGGCCGTGCAACTCTTGCAAGTGGATGGAGAAAGCGTGGGAGGCAGCGGATTTGTCAGATGAGCGTCCTGAAAAAAGGGCCCCTGGTTGTTTAGGGGATTTGTTGGGGATGAAATACTACCCAATTAAATAGGGGACTATATATAATAAGCCATTGTAAGGATCCCTATAAACAAACCAGGATTCAATGGAAAGTAAGGGACCCCGGGATTTTTGACCGTGGCTCAGATGGTTCAGAAATCCGAGGTTAGTAGTTGATGACATGGGTAGTGTGCCAATGGGTGGTGTGTTTTTTTTTTTTTAAGGGTGAATGTACTATTGCTTCAGCTTCCCTAAAACTCTAAAACTCACATAGCGACGTTGGAAGGTGATTTTTTTTGGGGGGATTGCCTATTTTCGGAGGCTATCTTAGTGGTTTTTATTGTTGTTTGGTAGTATTTCTTGGTCAGGATTTTCATTGCCACCATACTACTATTGTCATTTATTAGCATCATTACTTTTGGTGTTGTTTGGGAGTCCCTCACGCCCCAAAAAGTGGGAGATTCTCCATTCCACAAGTGGCTGGTAGAATTGGATTGCCATCAACAGTATCGACTACATTTCCCATTCGTAAAGTCATTTGGAATCATCATCCAACTGAAATTTGCCCATTCAGAACTGGAAGTTAGGATCGATGGTTGGGATCAATGGGTTATATAGTTATAACCTACTTATAAATGGAGTATATTGGGGTTATCACTAACCCACCTAACAATTGATCCTAACAACCCCAAAATTGGGGAAGCCTGGGAAGCCTACAAATTCCTTCCAGAAAGAAAATTGGAGAACCTTAGGGAAGATTAGGGGAATCACCACCCCCCCTTATGAATCTCTAACTTCCAGGTGCATCAACTACCAAACTTTCCCTTGCCAGGTCGCCGCCCCGTCCTCTTCTCCGCGCGGCCGCCCGAGGGCGCACGGCGCACGTGGGGCGAGCTCAGGATTTGCCAGGTCACGAAACGGCCTTTGAAAGGGTCACTTGAAAGTCCCAAAAAGGTCACGAGTCACCAGCAGAATCGCCAGGAATTCCACTTTTTTTTCGAAAAAAATCACAAAAAAAATTTGGAGGTGTGGTATTTTCGTTTTTTTTTTAAATAAAAATTGATTCGGATGTTTTTTCCATTCAGAAATGATACTATTTTTCTGACATTGCGCTGGTGCCCCAAACCCTCATCTAAACATTTTGTTTGGTGTTTTACCTGAGTTTCAGAAGAGTTGCTCTCAATGTTTTTTTCTTTGAGAACTCTGCTTAACGACATTGCCGGAGAAACCCCCTTCCGGGGAGTCCTTGACAATGAAAAGACATACTGTAGATTTAAAACAAAAACGTACAGAAATCCTGCACCACCGGGGATGTGTAAAATCCTGTAAAATAATAAGATATCAACCATATCAACTGTTGCAGGATTTTATTCATCAACAGTTTGGTTTGATTCTTGAACTACATTGAGAATTCGCTAGTAATCAAAGATACATCAATTTGAATATCCTTATATGAAGACAATGATAATTTATAAGTGCTTGGTGCAGAAGGCTACAATGACTGACACGATGATGAATAGATAAGAGGGCCATTCACTCCGAACTTTCCAAACATATTACAAGTTGGTGAATAATACTGTTGATGGTTCAGAAATCCCAAACAACCACCGTTCGGATGTATAAAACCTTACGTAAATAGTGGGATAAACTACCAACCTCAACTGGTGAACGCCGGATTTCTGAATCATCAACTGATATCAATTCTATATTCCAGGTGTTCATCACCACAACAGGTGACATCCCTGATTTACACCACCTGGAAAACCCTACTAGACTCAGTGGCTGAGTAAGTGTGGGAAATCTAAAACACTAAATGATCAATGAAAAAATGGCCCCTGGTTGTTCCTTAGGGTATATAGGGAATGAAATGCTACTCAAGTATATAGGGATTATCATAAATCATTACAAAGATCTCGATTAAACAATCAGTATATCCCACAGCATGCATGTATGGAAAATATTTACGTACATCTACCATAAAAATCAACTAAATCTCAACAACCAGGATTCAATGGAAAATAACAGGTCTTTTTCGTTTCTCAAATCATTTCCAGAGGATTTCCAGGTTTCGTTTCACCTTCACCGAAAAGGTCCCCCCCCAGTTTTTTTTTAAATGTTTTTTTGAAGAAAAATCTGATCCTAGTGGTTTCATGGTTTCATTAAAACGAGGTGAATCACAAGATAACGGTTTCATACCTTTCCCCCCGAAAACTGAAAATATGCCCTGAAAATCAATGGTTAGAAGATGAAATTTCCTTTTGAAATAGTACCTTTTTTGGGGACGTGTTGATTTTTGATGGGGTACTCAAGTGAAAACTAACGAATGACTAGCTGTAAAAACCATCATGAATGAGTCGATGCGTCTCCTGTAGAAAAATGGTGATTCTCCATTGAGCCATGTGAATCTTTGCTTGGGGGGGTCGTTTTCTAGGTGTTGGTTTAAAACATTTTCGATTTTGACTCTAGGGGGAAATGATCCAATTTGACGAGCATAGTTTTCAACTGGGTTCAAACCACCAGCTAGTGTTGTTTTTGCATGGAAAAGTCAGAGAAAAGTGTACAACACACACAGACCCAGCAGCCTATTTACAAAAATTGCCTCAGTGACTTGTCTTTAGTTGGTCTTTTCAACTATTTTCCTGATCATTTTGGAAAGAAATCATTCCCAAAGTTTTGACAAAAAAGGCTATCAACTGCTTATGAAGTACCTTCCTCTATTGACTAGGGAGAAAAACACATCACATCCAGTTTTAAAATTTCACGTATCCCCCCGTATCATCCTTATCATCCGGAATCCAGTTCAACCAGTTGCTGGTGGGGTTTTTCGGTGGATCCCCCAAGGCCCAGCGATTTGAGTTGCGTCATCGATGTGTCACTTGGTCGATGGATGGGACCAAGCCTTCCAAGCTTAGGCGAATCCAAGTCCCTCATAACTATTTTTTTGCAATTTATAAACGTCGACCAAAACGCCGGTTCGTCACCCCAAATTGGTGGTTTAGTAAGGGGAATGGGACCCTTCCAAAATGCCCAAACAATTCCAGTTTAGCCCTTAATTTTGCAGTTTAGGAACTATTGTAATTTGCCTAGAATCATGGTTCAGTGGAAAATGGCATAATATTTGAAAGGGAAGTAACTACTGGAGGGACCTCATTTTTTAGCTAAATCATGATGATGGGAAGGGCAAAAATTTCTCGGTTTTCAGCGGTTACTTAGATTTACTCCTTGATTGGGCAGAATCAAAACTGCAAATTCCTCATGTGCAGTGCATTGTTTGGGTTGGTAAATAAAATGAACCTTGGTTTTTTGGAGCCTTTGAAAGCTAAGGGAGACGATATTTGTTGTTTTCTTGTTAAAGCTGGGGGACAGAATTGTTTCAAATATATACAAAAAAAAGAGGCAATCCGGTGGTGTGGGAACATGGGAATTCTGGCAAAAATGAGCAATGAAAAAAGGGCCCCTGGTTGTTTAGGGTTTTTGGGTGATGAAATCCTACCCAGTGATATAGGGATTATGATAAACCATTACAAGGATCTCGATGAAACAACCAGGATTCAAAGGAAAGTAAGGGACCCCGGGATTTTTTTTTCGTGGCTGAAATGGTTGGTGAATTCAACAAAAAATGGCTTTTTTCATTGGGACCTCGTAATCATGACCTGCATGACCTGAATCATACAGCCTACAATGACTACCCTGTGACTACTTGGGGGAGCGATCAGGGTCGCCAAGGATGATGTATTTTCCTACTAAATGAGGAGCTTTTGAGAACACCAGAACCCTCAAAATCACAGGGTAGATGGAAGATTTTCCAAGTGAAGATTTCCTGATGGTTCTTGACACCAATGGGGACCTGTGGTCTTCCATTGGTCTTGTGTAAAGTGTTGACATGGTGACGTGTGGGGGTGTTAAAAACGATGATTCCTCAGAGATTCTGCTACTGGGATGAGATTCTCACGGTGAAACATCACCAAATTTGAGCCGTGATCATTTCACCCTGGTTGGTTTGGTTATAATAGGGGATTATATTTCCCAGGTCTATAGGGGTTAGAATAAGCCAAAATAAGGATCCCTATGAACCAACTAGTATTTCATGAAATGTCACGTACGGGTTTTCATCACTATATGTATATATGTGCTCATTCAGGCATTTAGATTTCTCTAGGATTTCTCTGCTCATTGTTCCACAGGATCGCCAAACGTTTCAGGTACCTAAAATGGGTCGACGAAAACCTATATAAGCTGTATGGATACGGCCTTTTTGGGAAATCCCACCCCCCAATATTTCGCCGTCCAGGACAGGTCCAGGATGTACCTCCAATTGGGGTACTACTGAAACTTTTTTTTTCGTGACATTATATAGTTTCCAGTATACAAACGTTTGGATGAATAGTTATGAAATATCCTGGTTGAGTATGCTTAATATGAATCATACTAGTTTCCCGGTTGGTTGGAGTTTCCATTGATGCTCAAATGGTTTTGTTGGAGTTTCCACAGGATGCCTAAAACCCACCACCTTTGAGGTCATGGTCCATGAGCATGGAAGCCAGTGTGAAGGTGCGACTTCATGACTGGATGGATGAATGGATGACTCATGAGGGGCCTCGGTCATCGACATCTTCGCTTGTTGTCTCTGACATGATTAGATGAATGTGGTATTATGCAGCCATGAGTGCCCCAAGCATCTAATCCTAGGTGAACAACATTATCATCCTAGGTTAGGTGAATACGATTATCATCTTTATCATCTATCTCATATAGGCTCCAACAGCCCCCATCTATGTTAGGTTTCAGTGGAGTAACTTTTGTTTGGGAAAACAAACAGTGTTTTTTTTTTTACGGATTGGGATTTTTCCACTGGATTCATCACCATGAATTTCTTCACCGTTTGGGGAATATCTCTTGGATTTTTTTTCCAAGCACCTGATGTTTGTATTTTAATGGTGGTGATTTTCTCATCGTTTCAAAAGCTGTTTTTTTTTAATCTCAAATTACATCCTTCTCTAGGTGATGGTTTCAAATATGTTTTATTTCACCCCTATTTGGGGAGATTCGCATTTTGACTAATATTTTTCAGATGGGTTGAAACCACCAACCAGTTCTGGTGTCGATTTTCTCACCCGAAAACCAGCTCTTTCTCTGAAAAACCAAGACGTTTTGAAGGCGGCCACCGGAGCTAGTGAAAGCAATGGTCTTTCCATGCTGGTGAGGGAAGCCCAGCTGGTTGAAACTGGGTTGTTGGCAACTTTTTTTTGTTTGTGTGCCTAGGGGGCTGTAGAGTGTTGTTAGACTTTTTTGGGACAATTCTTGCTGCTTTACTGCCTGTGCAGATTACTAAAAGATATGACAAATTGATGTATGATTGATTTGGAAAGATTGAAGCACCTCCAGAATGGTTTGTTGACAAAGGAACGGTTCCTACATCACCATCAAAAGAAAGCCTGGCAAAATTCACTAGACCTAAGTACGGGAAGATTCAAACAATCCCTCATTGAGAAAACGCCCCGAAACCACAAAACGTTGTCCAAAAAAAAAGCGGTGCAACACGTTGCGTTAGGACATTGCAAAACATGCCGTGCGGACGGTGATTCAGACCCTGAACGAACAGGCGAGACGTGGGTGTGGTGAAGGTAGGATTACGGGCTCACTGGGCGGTTTGGAAAAAGGACGACATTTTGCCTGCCCTTTTTTTGTTGTTCTGAAAAAGATAGTGATATTTTAGATGTATATATATTGTATACCTATATCATGCATGGTTACAAAAAAACAAGTGAAATTCTCACATGACATGTTGAACTCAGATGACTTTCGTTTTTCAGCTTGTTTTTCAGCCAGTATGGACTTCAGTTCAGTCTTTTTTTCATATCTTGAATTGCAGAGGTATGACCCTGACTGTCAACAGCTCCAGGATGTTTTTCGCAGCTCCGGCATCCAAAAACAAGAAACTTCTGCTCCCCCAGAAGTTGAACAGATTGCCCCTGAAAAGGTTACCTGGCCGTTTCTAGTCGGAGAGGCAAACGTCTTCCAGAGAGGTCCCACGAGGTGGGCCCAACAACCAGTTATTTCAATGGGGTGAAAAAACCTCCGCTTTTCCTGTTGTTTTCCAGAAAAGTTACTTATAGAGGCCCCCATTTCACCTTATTATTTATAACGATCGTTTGTTGGGCCCACCTTGTAGGACCTAAGGATTGATTGATTCATCACCCTTGTTTTTTCTTGGCCCAATTTTCAAACGAAGAACCCTCAACTTGACCACCCAGTTGCGTTGACCGGATTCCGATGTCTCATATCTAACCTGGCATTTTTTGGAAGCCAACAATTCACCAATCTTTGCTCTTTTAGATGGTGCAAAAGTCCATGGTTGTTTAGTTGAACAAAGGGCTTGGAAGGTTAAATGGTGGTACAGGAAGTCCATCAACACTATGTGAAGTTGAGTTGTTTTTTGCTTGTTTCTAGGAAAATTCCAGCCTGACCCCCGGAACAGACCGAATGCAGGTACCTCAAAATAGAAAAATGAAAGGATTTCTTTCATAAACAGGTAGTTGAGGGTCTGGGGTATGTTCCGGGGGTCTTGTTGGAATTTTCTTAGATTGTTGCTTGTTGCACGTTCCTTGGGGTTGCAGGCCACGAAAAATCCGTGGCACCCGTTCGCAGGATCGCTTATGCATCATCACCTTCTGTCGTCAGGGGGAGATTGTCCGACCCCCTGGGGGTCCCGTTGCGTGTCGTCTTGTTGTTTGGTGGGTACCCAAGTAACCAGGGACCATTTCAAGAGGAACATAGTATTCCAACCATCCTTTTTTTAGGGGCTATGTTAGTTTTTGGTGGCGTACAAAAATGCTCTGGTGGTTTATTGCCATTCTGCAGAGTAAAAAATCGTTGGTGACAGTTGGTCAAGAATGTGAAGAGGTAGTTCATGTAGCGGATTTTCCCAAGTGGGGACACTTGGGTCGACGGGTGCTTCATAGACTGTGTGAGACTGTCAGACGCATGTAGCGGATTATCCTGATTTCATGGGAATCCAGCCTGAATTCTTCATCGATTCGGTCGAAACTCGGCTAGGATGATGGGACAAAACAGCCTTGAAATTTTACAGTGCTGAAATTCGTTTCAAAGCACATTTTGTGGCGTCCATGGTGACGGTTTTTTTTGACTTCCGAGGGCTTAGGGGCTAGGTCATAGCGGATGCGGAATCAGAAAGATGATTCATTCATTGGAATAATGAAACATCACTTTGTCACCCGAGGAATTTAAGAGCCTTAGGCCTTCAGCGTAAGAATGCAGAGTACAGAAGATGTCAGGAAGAATGGTCACAGATATCATCTATCACTCTGTTTCTAATTGTAAATATATCCGTTTACGTTTGCCACATTTGTAGTCGAGTTGACCTGTTTGTCTTTCCATGGCAGCAAATTGAAAACAGCAAACTCACTAATACGCTTCTACAAATTGTCTATGTGTACATGCCCGGAACACAAATGACCCTGAAATTTTGGCTGGAATTTAGGCCTCCTTTTGTATTGTTTAGCTTCCAAATAGGTTCCAGGTGAATTATGTAGGATCCTTACATCTCCAAATTGTCTGTTAACCTGTCTCATTGACAATTAACATAGCCTTAAAAACATAGTGACATAGTGTTGATGGTTCAGAAATCCGGTAAACTCACCAGTTGAGGTTGGTAGTTTATACCACTATTTACAAAGTTTTATACATCCAAACGGTGGTTTTCTCGTCGGATTTCTGAACCATTAACAGTAGCGCATTTGGGGTTGTCATCACGACTCTCCGATCGTTTCTTAGGAAAGCCACCCCTGTTGTTTCTTTTGTGAAAAGGTGGCACTGTTTAATTGCTCCCTGAAACTAACAGCAAAAGCACCCTGGAAACGGATGGTTGGAATTTCCTTTTGGGGCGTTTAGGTCTATTTTGGGTACCCAAAAAAGCAACCATTCATCATTCATGTAATTATTAGCATATACTATTTCCATTGGATCCTATGGGGCATAGGAACGACTCACAACAATTGTTCGTTAGGATCAAAGTGTATCCTTTGAATTTTTCCAGGATTGGATTTCGGAGCCCAAAAATATATGACCGTCAAGGAAAAAAAGCCTTTGAGTTGTTTGGGCTCGGAAAAATGGGGGTATTATTCTAGCCTCCAAAAAAACGGGGAATTTCTTTTAAGCCTCTATGGAAATCCCAACTTGGAGGATCATCCCATTTAGTGGTTAGTAAAACCTATTTATAGGCCATTTAGGGCATTTGGAAGTACTTAGGGGACTTAGGATCACCATGCTTACTAGCTACTTACTAAATCGGGTGATCCTCCAAGTAGTCAGTATTCTGAGATGGGATAGTTTTTTGTTTTTTTCTGAGATGCTCAGGTCTTACCATTGACGCAGATGGATGAGGCGTCTCGGATTTTCCGTTTCGACGGTTCCCGTGGCTTCTTCGGGGATTTTTTATGTGGCGAACTTTTTTCAACACATGAGCCATGAAAAAGCCCTGGTTTTTTTAGGGGTATATAGGGGATTATACTGCCCAGATATATAGGGATTATCATAAACCATCATAAACGTGTATAAGGATCCCTATTAAACAACCAGTATAATTAATGGAAAGTAAGAGGTTTTTTTTTTCGTGTCTCAAGTGGCGAACTTTGAACACAGATTGCTTGTTGAAGCGAGAAGTTTTGTCTAGATGCATTGAATATGAGAAAAATCACATGTAATACACACACACACATACAAACATGATACAGTACATGAATGCCTGCCTGCCTTCGTACGCACATACATATGTACATATCATAAACATAATCCTTGGTGCACATATAGATGTATATCTTCTTGTCTATTGTATATACGCATGCAGTACATATATATACTATACATACTTACACATCTATTTACATACATATGGGAATCTATTTACACATAATGCATACTTACACATCTATTCACATACATATACGAATCTATTTAAACAGATATACGCATTTTTAACAGATGGATACCATCTGTGTGTTCCTTGCCTGACCCCTTGTTGATTTCTCTTCCCGAAACTTTTCCAACGAGAATTCCAAGAAGCATCCTGCCATTGAGTGCTTCATTCTGGTGGAAAAAATATCTGTCTGTTTTGGAAGTTTCTTCCATCCAACGGGAAGCACTAGTATCTAGTGTGTAATTTTTTGGGACAGGTTCCATATGGAAGCTTTGATGAACGGAGGACCTTCAAGAAAGATGAACCGAAAGGGATGAAACCCACCTACTCCCCAAAAAATGGATTCGGAGCATTATCAGGTGATGAAACCGCCGTGACCCAACGAACGATCCCCTATTTGGAGGTCACCAACAACCATTTAAAGGATCACTTAACCATCCCAAAAAGGTCACCAGCAGAATTGCCAGGTAGGTGGTGGTTTCAAATAATTCGGATTTTTTGCCCCTACCTGCAGAGATGATCCAATTTGACGACTGCGCATATTTTGAAAAAAATGCCACCAACTAGTGATGCTTGGAAGATGAACATGTTCAACAAAAAAGGCCTGCTGTTTAATCCAACCAGGCGGGCAAGGCCAAGGCTGAAGAAGTCTTAGAGAAGATGAACTTTGGTAGCGGTGAGCCACTTTGGGTTGGGGTGTAGTTACTTGTTGGTGGTTGAAACAAGGGGGGAGATTCGTGGGCTTTTATATGAGGTACTTGGAGGATCATCCCCAGGCTTTGTAAGTGGTGAGGACCACCCCGATTTATAAGCCATGTTGATAGCCATTTGCAAAGGGGAACAAACCTACTTAGGGACTGATTAACCACAGTTATTAACCGCTTACTAACTGGGATGATCCTCCAAGTAGTCACTTAAAAAAGTGACTCGGGGATGATTTTGCTGGAGAAAAAAGTCTGCAACTTTTAACCTATCCAATTAGTTGAGATTTTTGTAATGCAGCCACAAATTGTAGTCTGTTTTTTGAATCAAATATAGCTACAAATTGTAGCGTTTTTTGCAAGAATCATTTTGAGTGATGAACCAGATTTGTCCATCAACAGTAGCAGAGGTGCCGTATAGTGCCTCTCCTTTCACCTGATGATTAGTTGGTGATGAGCAAATGAGAGGTCTGGATGACCATTTTCCCGATCCTAAAGGGTCCGAGCAAATGAGCAACACACGGTGGGTGTTGAGCACCAACCACTTTCCAGTTAAGGATTTCTACTAGTGGACGGAGGCCTTCAGGATACACGGTTCAACGAATGAAGCCATGTCGATTTTCGGGATTGCCGGAGATCTAGAAAACGTGATGCAAATAAATGGGAGAACACAAAAATATGCGTATATCTCTAGCAAGAATACCTTGGGATATGGGGTTTGGGGTGTGAAGTTGCCACCTTTTTTTTCAGGGATTCGAAAATCGAAGTGGTGAAGGATCACTCCACTTAGTAAGTACTTAGGATCACCCCCAATTTGCAGGCCATTTATATAGGCCATTTGGGGTCCCACAATCCCCATGGGGACGGCTCCGATCCCCACAGGTACCGCTTTGTGGCAGGGCTTGTATCGAAGTCTGGGGAGCTTGGTCCGTCACACGAAATTTTCAAAAAGAGATGCCCGTTGAAGATCACAAAGGTATCGTTGAAAACTCCAGGGGGGTCATGAAAAATGGGATCATGCCACAAGTTTTTGGGGTATGGACGTTGCTTCCCCCATTTCCTTGGATGGCTATCCAGGACCCAGTTTGTATTCGGATGAGTGTTGAGATGAGCCAAGATAGCGGAGGCTACAGCAATCTTTGACTGAAAATCCCATGAAGATATCTCGCGTGAGGTGTCGAGGTGTTTGAACACATTCGTGAAAAAGGAAACCTTTATCGATAAAGGTGGTTTTGAAACATCTTTTTTTTCATCCTTATACCTGCAAAAATGATCCAATTTGATGAAGCATATTTTTCAAGTGGGTTGGTGAAAAACCACCGACTAGTTTTGGATTTTAGGCATTTTTTGACAGAGACACACGCAGACTTGAAAACGAGGACAACAAAATTCCTTTGAATCGCTTTCCTATATTCGTCCCTACCATTGGTGCTCGTTTTTTTCAATGACGCCTTGAGAAAGATAGTTGTGGCACAAAGAAAACAGAAAGATACAGGAGACGAGTTTCTTTCATGGAAAAATCTTTCATTGAGAAAAGTCATGGCTATATGTAGATGGGGAAGAAAAACTATCCACGTATCTCAAGAATTGTATGTATATTACGTAGGTGGTGGTTTCAAATATTTTCATGTTTAACTCTACTTGGGGAAGATTCTCGTTTCGACGAATATTTTTTTGAATTGGGTTGAAGCCACCAACTAGTTATGTTCAGTTGTAGCTAAGAAGTCAGCAAATTCAGGAGCCTGTCAGCAGTACTAGGATGTCCCAGGAAGTTAGTAAATGGTTAGTAAGTGGGTTATAATCCTAGTATATCCCATTTATTAGTAAGTGGGTTATACCCCCAATATACCCCATTTATAAGTAGGTTATAACCCACTTACTAACCATCTACCAACTTCCTGGGACATCCAAGTATATCAACACAGAATTCACCTTCAGGCTTTGAGGAGCTCTATCGGAATCGTGCTGAGGACGACGCTGAGGGTTGGGAAGGTGGTAGAATGGTTTTGTTTAGGTGGTAGGATGCCATATGCCATATACATCCATATACCACTTAGATATAGATAAAAATAAAAAATATATATATATATATATATACACCTAAATGACCCCTCTATTTTTGAAGGTCAACCCCCCAAAACAGTTCCTAAACTCAAACCAAAACAAGGGGCCCCATTTGGGGTCCCGTACGTATACCAGGATTGTTTTTTTGGGACAATATTCTTATTTGCTTCCCAACAACACATCCACAAAAGCTGGTCCTGCACATGCAGGTTTAATGATGGAACCCCATTTGTTTGACACATGGAGAATTTCCATGTTTTGGGATATGGAAATGGTTGAAAATTCATGCGACACTAGGGAAAAATGAATGATTGGAAGATTTTGTCCACAAAATCTGAGATCCAAAAAAAACCTGTTCCTATGGCCTTTTGTTGCCGGTTTTTTGAAGATGGTGCGAAAAATGCCAAGTTTTGGCGGGACCCCGAAACCAACAAATTTCGGAGGTTTGGGTGGCAGGTCTACAGGTAGAAAACAGATTCGCAGTTTGGAGTTTTCAAAAAGAAACAAGTCCTAAAAGGGATGTAAATTCGCTCAGGAACTGGGTATGAATAACTCCATGTTTTCCCCTCCTTTTCTGGAAGAATTTTGGTGAAATCATGGTGTTTGATCACTGCCTTGATTGAGGTCGTGGTTACTAACCCTCCCTGAAGTTTAAAAGTACCAGCAACAACCAAAATACAATGGGAAAGGTTCAGATCTTTGCACCTTCGTATTTAAGTTTCCCAGCCTATTTGTAGAAGGCTTGAGATGGTTTGTTGCAGAAAATTATTTTCCTTTTAAAGCAGCTTTTTTCTCCAGTTTTTTTTGGGACGTTTTTCATCTCGGCGATTTGCAAGACTTGAACTTTTATCGTCTGAGACTTCGTTCCATTCCAACGTTTTGCCTGTGAAACCCCTTTCAAACAGCTTTCCAAAGCAACGCCGCTGTTAGGTACAAAAGGTGGGTTAATCTTTAGCCTTCTAAAAAACTAAGATTAGCCCCCTGCCCCAAGAAGGTACTTTTCAGTCGATGATTTTCCGAACTTCCCCAGCTGGGATACTGTTGATGGTTCCGAAATCCGTCGTTCACCAGTTGATTATGGTAGTATATTATATTCCCATTATTTACAACAGGGTTTTATACATCCAAGCGGTGCTTGTTCAGTATGTTGACACGTCCCGGGTCCATTTTTTTGGCACGTTCGCCACCACCACCGCAGCCCTTTTCAGCTCACCGCTTCCCATCCTAAAAAAGCTTTCTCCGAAAAACCGAAAAAAAGACATGGCTGGCGGCATGGTGATGAAGAGCAAGAAATCCGTGCAGAAGTATGCCGTGCTGAAGGGTAACTTGGTGTTGTTGTTGAAGAAAAACCACAAGATGTAAGTTTCCTAGATTTCATATCCAAACATAACCCCCCCCCCCCCCCCCCCGAATCTCCAGGTCTTGCCTAGAAAGTGATTCTTTTTGGTCGATGTTCTTGAAACTGAAGTCCAACTTTTCCATGAAGAGTTGGATGTAATCTTTAAGACGGACCCTAAAAGTAATCCTTTCCAAGTTCGAAATCTCCTGGGCCCTCCATTTTCAGGTGCCAAATGTTAGTTTTGAGGAGTTTAAGATTTAAAAAGCAATATACAGTAATATAAGTTGGGTCCCGTACCAGTATAAATGGGGGTTATAACTCAACCCCCTACAAATGGCCGAAAAAATAGATGGGTTTCACTGGGGTTTATTGTTTCACCCTACGAAAACAGAGGACCAACTCTGCTAACCCGCGACAATGCTGCTTGGATGTCCCGGGATGGGTTTGTTAGGATCCATGGTGAACGGATCAATGGATTATTTCACAGAGTTATGGATGGGGCTTTTACTCGGGTTAGAACCCATTGATCCTAACCATTGATCCTAACTTCCGTCCCGGGACATCCAAGTGGGTGTTGAGGATTTTCTCATCATGGAAGTATGGAAGATGTTGATTTTTTCATCCCGAAAGAACCAAAATCGAAGTTTGAATTACTGGATTAATCACTATAATCCCCTAACTACTTTTCTTGACAAAGCCACCAAGGTTTTATTGTGTATTTCTGGACCCAGAGATTCTGATGTGATAAGTGCAGTAGACATATGTAGACTGTACATATATTTATATATGAATAGATATATATATATATCTATATATATATATATATTTGTCTATACACGCTGGCATAATCATATTCGTTGATGTAGACTGGATACCATATATATATATATATATACAGACATTTATATGCACACACCGTATCTTGATCGTATATTGGATGATCAAAATGAGAGTAGATAGTAGCCGTCAGTTGTTTTAGCCCCCAAATATAGAGTATTTCATTAGAATGGGCATTTGTTCCTGCAAATGGTTGTATTTTTGGTGAGCATAGCTTTGGTGTGGGTAGTTTGCGGATAGCAAAAACCGTCCTTTTCAGGAGTTTCCTTTTCATTCTCGATCACCCTTTGTTGGCAGTGTATGTATGTGTACCGAGATGTATATATTTATGTATATGTATATGAATATATTAGTTGAACCTTTAGACATAACACACATATAAGATAGATGCACATAGATTTCTCGTGTAAATGTATGATATACCTCCAATTATATATGCAGCCGCAACGCAACTCTCTTTTTCGCCGTGCCATTGAACCATGGCAGCCCTCGAGGAAAAAAGGTGGAGATCAGTCCTTTGACTGGAAAGCCAAAGATCGTCAGACAAGACCGAGGCCACCGGGCGTGTTTTTTTTTCTGGCTGGCCCGGTGGTAACGTAGGGAATGAGGGTTCATGAAACCATACCATAAATTAGGATGGGGATGAAACTTCCCGAAAATTCCCGGCCCTAAGGGCCAGGCAGTTTTTTTTAGTGACAAGGATTTTTGAAAAGGATGGGATTGGTATATAATCACCCAATTAGCAGTTTTTTTCCCCTTTCCCTGGGACGATTTCGTCATTTGGCAACTGAAACGCGATGTCAGATTTCAACATTTGGTGCCCCAATAATTCCGTATGCCATATATCAAGTGGAACTTTGCCACTCTTGAAAGGTGAGTTTTTTCATTGATTTGTTTTTATATATTTTTGAAGAAATCTCGTTTTTTTGTGCATTGGTTTCCGCTGGTAGTGTCAAAATTCAGCACAGCAATTGCTTCGGAAAGGAGGCGAGATGCCACTACCCATGGGAGGATCAAACTGATGGAAATGTATGGAAATGCCATGGACACACTTTTGGTTTATTTGGTCATGATTTGCCTTTTAGAGTAGTTGACTGATGGAACTCCGCCCCAGCATGCAATCGTCACCACCAGGATGAGGGTAAATCCCAAGTTTATTCTGATTCAAGGGGGGTCCCCATGAAAAAAACCCAGATTGTTTAGGTTGGTTTTGGGGATGAAATCCTACCCAGTAAAAATGGGGATTATTCCATAAGCCATGAAATAAGGATCCCTAGGAAATCAACCAGGATTCAATGGCATCTTGGAGTTGACCAGGTCGAGAGGAAGCGGCTGCGGCTGCCAAGATGTCAAAGGCTCAATGGGGTGGGCCGCAGGTCTTGGTGGTGGTGGTGGTGATAAGAATGATGATAATGATGATAATGATAAAACCGACAATGATAGTAATGGTGGCAATGATGATGGTGATGATGATGATGATGATGATGATGATGATGATGATGATGATGATGATAATGATGATGATGATAATAGTGTGGAATCCCACGTTTTTCTTGTTTTGTAAAAAAGTTGCCTCCCTTAAAAGTTCTTTCCATTGGAATCAGCCGGAATCGGGTGCTGGCAGCCCGGCACCTTGGCCTCCAGTCATGGAGGATTCGTTGGTAGTATTTGTGACTAAGCCCCTAAGCACTTGAGAAGTGAGGGATGATACATACTACTATCCAAGAATCCAGGGTTGTATTATATGGTCTTACAGTATACATGAGTGAAGATATTGTTTTGGACCAACCCACTACTGTATTTCCATGGGTCATTTGGCAAAATTTGGCCACAAACTGGAACTCTTTTTTTTTCTTTGTTTCCGAAACTCGGGTTCATGAGGCATTAGGGGTTTCCTCCATCAAAACCGGGGGGTTTGACCGGTGACCAAACCATGACAAGGCAACAGGGGGTTCGGCTGGCTGGAACGTGCCATAATTGATGAAGTCCAGTTGTTAAACCTCTTTTGGAATGGGAAAATCCACACCTTCCTTTTTTGGCAATGGCATGAAAATCATGAAAAAATCCCCACAATTATATATGGATGTTTTTTTCCTTCACATATCGATAACGGACTTCGGGACTTTCCCAACTCGGAGCAACAAAAACCCTGGGAATGAGATTCTCTCCACATCCGGCGGACAAAAGGAGACCTGGTTGAAGTATCAGACAGAAGAGTACAAGAAGGCTTGGCCAAAGCCTGACTACATGAACGAACCCCGAGAGATGGTCTATGTGCGTGATGGTGGAGATGGTCTGGAAATCCCAGTTGGAGTTCGAGCCAAGGGATTCCGATAAAATTTGGGAGTGGGTGGTTGCTATAGCTGCTATGGCTTGAAACTGTTGGGTACCAGTTGACTACGACATTTGGTAAAATTGAATCTGATATGATTTAACGTTATTTGTTGATAGAAAACATCAAGAAACCATCTGAAACTGAGATGTATGAAGCCCTTTCTCTGAGGCAAACATGGGAGTTATCTTCTACTTGCTACCTCGATCGGTGATTTCATTGTTGGATTGCAGAACATGAAGGGTATCCGTCCATCTTGGCATGTCCATTTGAGCAATGAACAAAAAGGGCCCCCTGGTTCTTCAGTTTATTTTTTTTGGGGGGGATGAATAACTACCCAATTATTAGTGAGGATTATTTCATCAGTCATGACATTTTCAGGATCCCTATTGTATAAACAACCCGTAGTTCATGGTGCAAGTCTCCGGCCTGTTCTTTTTCAACCTGGCTCCATTTGTTTCAACACAGGTTTGTTGGGAGTCAGAACTCACGAGTTGACGAAGTGCGGTGACTGAACGCTCATTTGAGGTGCTTACCGCCAGGCCACCTATGCTGCTTGGCTAGATTTTTTTGTTGGACACAAACATAGGTGTTTTTTTTGTTAAACGGACCAAGGGATTTTTGGTGTTTTTCTTGTCTTGTTGTGTGTGTTTTTAGTGTTTTTTTTGGCAGCCCAAATATTAACCCCCGCAAGAAAAAAATAAGATGTCCCCATGAAAAGGGACCATTTCAATAGGAAAGGATCGTCTTTTAAGCAACCATTTTTCAGGTGCAAACTGTTTGTTTTTGGGGGAGTATCCACTTAGCACCCTGCAAACGAAGATGAAGGTGCAACGTATTTTTTTGTGAACTAGTGTTTCCCTGGAAGTCCAAGACCAAACAAAGAATAGTCTTTAGGATGATCCATATACCAAGGGGCAAGGTTTGGGCTTTGGACTTCCAGGGTTTCTTTTGGGGTAAAAGCTGTTGATGCTTTGACAGTGCGAATGGTGGTGGTGTTCTCTTTCCTCTTGAACTTCCAAGGCCTGATAATGGTCATACAGAAAATGAACGCCTGGAACGTAAAAATCACCCCATTGAAAAGGAACATCATACTTCCATCCACCTCCATTTTTGAGTTTCATGATGTGTATTTTTCGCGCAGGTTTTTTTCTCACACATTTTAAAAAGCACTGCTTGATAGTGGTTCATTGGGGCTTGGCCGGTGGGTGATTCTCATCAATGGATTTGTTTGAGGTTACCCCAAGCAGTGGGTTTAGGAAGGGAATGCCCCCAAGAAATTATAGCAATCTGATCCGTTGGCTTCCCCAGAACTTTCATAGGAACACCCGGGAACCCGCCGTTTGTTGCAACATGCTATCCTTGTTGCCTCAGGAAATCGTCACCCGTTGGACCAGTAAGACACGTATCGAATATCGTCCACATGCCAAAGCTCCTGGCTCCAAGTCACATATTCGTCTCCTGGCGTCATGGAGTCGTTGGTTTTACCTGCCTGGAAAGCCAAGGAACGCCCTATTTTTAAGGCAATGGTTGCTGGTTTTAGGGGTAAAGTTGCTTAAGAAAATAGGACACTTGGCGTTCCAGGTGGTATTTCCTTGGAATGTTTCCCCGGTTGGGTGGGGAGTTGGTTTCAATTTGAAAAAAAATCCGGTGTGAAGTTTTCGGAGCGAGAGAGAAAGGTTGAAAGGTGACATTTCTTTGAAGTCTGGAAAGGGATCGTTAGATATTGACAAGGTTGGAACATGAAAAATATCTAATCTCAAACAGATCTTCAAGTCTTTGTGTTTGTTTTTTCTTGGGGGGTAATGAGTGAGGTTCCCTTTGCCACCATTTTTCAGGGGTAAACTCCCTGGTATATGACCTCTGAATGGCGGAAGAAGAGACTGTAAGGAGCGTGCCGTTCGGGAAGATTTTTTGGGGTACAGACACCACAATTGAATTGTTTCCTTTTTCTCTAGTAGCTGTATCAGATACAGTTCAGTGCTGGTTAGTTTGTGGTTGAGCTTCTAGGTAGATCCCCAAATCCCTTTCAGTAAACACCTCGAAATTGATAAGAAGGAAGAATACATTCCTTCCAAAACGGTCTCTTTTGAGGGGACATGTTAGTTTTCGGGTGTGTAACATGTCCAGTCACATATGGATGAAGCGTTCCCCCCCATTTGAGGATATGAGAAGTATGCAAAGGCCAAGACGGTGGCTTGGATGTATCGATTCGCGCAAGTTGTGCAGAGTTATGTTTTGAGAATTCACCTGTGGGGTTGAATTCTTTGGAAACCTTTGGCACAAAAATGATTTTGAGGATCTATGCCCACCTGGCCCAACAAAAAATAAGGTCCTTTAATTCTTTGTAAAGGGATAAATGATGGCAAATTAATTCCAGCATTTCTGGGACTGATGGTGGGCATTGTGGGATGACCCATGAAATGTTCCAAACCGGAAGCCTTTCCCACAAGAAAATCGTGACACACCTCACATCTCCGCTGCAATTTCAACCAATGTCCTCAACGGAAAATCGAATCTCCAACGTCAGTTGAGGAGCTGAAGTGTCAAACTTTTATATACAGTTTGATAAGCAATGCGTATATACCAAACAAACGGAGCCATGAAAAAAACGCCATGAATTGGTAGTCGATTTTTTTTTTGGTTAGGAGGTGGAAAAGGCTAGTCTTTGGTTATAAGTTATAAGGAGAATTATTGCTACTGCTGGGAATCCCTATTCATCAAGCAGTGTTTTTTCTTCTTCGTAGCTTAACTGGTGGAAGATTGCGTGGAGTTTCTTTTTTCTCTGCCCTGGACGTCCACCCAAAGTAAGGGTGGTTGGTTTTCGACACACCTGGTGCAAAGAAAAATAGATGTAGAAGACAACGTCTACAAAATCATCACCTTTCAACTTGTCTACAAGGTTTTTTTTTCACCTCCCAAGTGGTGGTTTGGGATTTCTGAACCATCAACGGTACCACCCTGTATAAAACCTTCCCAACATCTATTGGGGTCGTCACGTCTTGTCATGGGTGTTTTACAGGTAGGAGAAGCCTTGAAATTGGGATCTTATCCCATTGATTGGTGCTTCGACTATGAGCATGGCTTCTGGGCTGCTTATTATCGTCGTCTGACCAGTAATCCCAGGTATAGATGATGGGAAGTTGAGGGATTCACCACTTACCATGGCCATACTTTGTTGGGTGTTTCCAAAAATAGGTTTTTCTACCCCCATATCATCCATTTCAATACGGGTTTTCCATTATTTTCACCATCCATTTTGGGGATACCACCATTTAAGGAAACCTTTCTGTTGGCAGGACAAAAAAAACAACATGTTTTTTTTTGTCCCACTAAACTAGGGGGGGGGTTCAACCTCGAATATGTTTAATTTCACCCCAAAAATTGGGGTTTCATGATCTAATTTAACTTTTGCATATTTGTCAGATGAGTTGGTTCAACCACCAACTAGTAAAAGATGTGAAATCTGTCTCTTCTCAGTGACAAGTGATCTCAGCCTTGACATTGAACTCATAAATGGCTTGGATCTACCCTGCACCCCGTGACAGCTACCACCAGGATGATTACATTTTTAGTAGGGAACCCCCATAAACCTTTGGTTGCCACTGTTACTTGGTGGGGGGAAGATTCAATAGATGGCATTTTTTAGGAAACCCCCAATGAGGCTTTTTTTTGTTCTTTTTTTCGAACTTTTTCGATGTGATTCGTGAGGGATGTTTGCACAGAATTGTTTTGAATTAAGGAATGGATTCGTTGAGTTTCATCCCTGAAACGAACAACAACTCCTGCACCAGTTGAGAATTATCATGGAAGATAGGTAGAAGAACCGAGAGGGTGAGAAGTCTGTTTCAGGGATGCGATATTACTTTCCTAGAACCTGAATAACCTCCAAAACACGGCGATTTCCGATCAACACAAGGGTCGTTTGGGTTCTAGTTTGAAATTGCACATGGATTGGGTGAATGTTGTTTTGTGCTTCTTTGATTGTTTGATTGCTTGATTGTAGGAATTAGTTGTGTACTGTATCTCCAACTGTTGATATCTTATTTTTTCTGCATTTGATAGCTTTTTTCGTAATTTGCCCCTTGGTAGTTACAGGATATCCAAAAATTTCTCGCCCTGAAATGGAAGCCCACAGTCCCACAGAACGCAAAGGCACCTTGGAAGGAAAAAATGAATTTTGGAAGTGGAGAAAATCATCGGCACTGTCCACTGGAAGGTGCTGGAAAAAATAACAACCAACAAGGAAAACAGAGAACAGAAATGAAAAAAACACACAAAAGTAGGAGTTACTAAGACCCAACAAAAAACCCTAAGGATACCTTCTAACAAAAAAAACCTATATATATCTATATATCTATATCTATAATCTAGACAACACAGAGATTTCTTTGTTGCTTCCGGGAAGGACAAGCCGCGCAATCCCAGTGTTTTGGGAACTGAGGTTTCATCCGAGTGTTAGGCCTGGCTCCTGATGAGGGTGACAGGGTGACCAGGGTGACCAGGGTGGAACCCATGAGGGCCAGGGAGGGGGATGAACATCTGAGGGGTACCCGTACCCTGAAAACAACAGTTGGCACCTGTAGGGATGCAGTGGTCATGATGGTCATGAAATGGAACCCCCGTTTTTTTTTAAAAAGAAAATCAAGCTTGATTTGTAAAAATGTTGCTGGTAATTTTTGAGAGGGATTTCGGGTAAACAAAAAAATAGTGCCATTGTTTGGGTTGGTGTCATGTACCGTAATGACACCTGGGATGTTACTCCCCCGAAAACGAGAGACATAGGCCCTGAGAATCAATGGTTGAAGGATGAAATTTTCCTGTTGAAATGGTCCCGTTTTAAGGGGAGATGTTAATTTTTTTTTTGAGGTATAGCACCTATGAATGGCCGGAAACAAATTGGTAACTGGTGTTATTTCACCCCGAAGTCAGTGGAGTTATAACCGTACTTCTCTAGTTTCCTTGACAGGGGGAGATTCGTTCATTTTCGGAAGATGTTACCCCGTGTCGAAAAGTGAAACTTGTCCTTTCAATGACTCATGATAAAGATCCTTCATCATCAGGATTCTTCCATCAATTCCTTGTGTCTCTCGCTCTCTCTCACTCTTTTCGTTTGAACATCAATAGAGCAATGAAAAAAACCTTGGTTGTTTAGGGTTGTTTTGGGGATTCTACTGTCCAGTCTTATGAGGATACCAATAAACCATTACAAGGATCCCTATTAAACAAGCAGTATTTCATGCTATTTTTCGTGGCTCAACCGAACTTCCTTAAATTCCACCCTTCCAACCACACTGTGGGCATCTTTTCCCCATCTTCGAAACTTTTAATTCACCACTGTCAACTACAACTCCTTATATGTATGTATACATTTATATGTATACATGTATATGTATATGTATATGTAGATGTAGATGTATATGTATATGTATATGTATATGTATCTATATCTATATGTAGATATACGAACTCTCAAACAAAAAAACACGAGAATCACCAGCAGTTTCAGCTGCTTGCTCCAGTCAGAACCAAGCCTTTTCTGTATCAGATCTCGACCTTTCGATCTTCGCCTTTCGTGTCCCCAGGTGGTGAGATCCGAGATGAACCCATTGACATTTCCAAGGTCGCCGATCCGGAGAACATGGACATTGTCGACAAGCCACTTTGGCTGGCGAGGGGTAGCGAGTTGGGTAGATAGACGTGGACTCTACGTGGACTTCGAAACGCGTTGCGTTTTTCGTTGTTTGGTTGGGTTGTTTTTATAGACATCAGGGGGTGGGGTATGTGCCTGTGGCCAGAAATTTCTCTTTGTTGGAGGCCCTTGATTTGTCAATCAGTGCAAACGTAAAAAATCGAAGAACTTCGGCCTTTTCAGGGGTGTAAAAGGTCGGACCTGGAAAGAATGCCTCAATTTTCATAGGTCTTCTCATCGGTGTTGAGTCATGGTGAGGCAAGTTTTTTGTTTTCTTCGATTCATTTTTTCCAGGCCTTTGAATAATTGGGTAGTTGTCAATAGCAATCTTTGAGAGGACAAGTCTTCTTTACCGTAAACCCGACGATTTGCAAAAAACGCGATCGAATTGATGCCACAGTTTACATAACGCTGAGCCAAACAAAGCTGAGTGCAAGAAACACTTCCGTGAATCCCGCTATCTTCGGAAACAAAGAACCCACCTGGCTATTTTTTTTTCAGATGTCATTTGAATGATTTTTTAAACACAACAAACATCATTCATGAAGTTCCCCCCTCTTTTTTAAAAGGTGATATTGTGAGGAGCTGTCATATGAAACAGACCCCATATTTTTTTTGGCACCACCCAATGCTTGAGGAAGATCTACAAGTGGTTCCGGTGGGGGAGCCCAGCAGTGAAAACCATGGGAAACTGATCGGTGGAGTTGCCCCCCTTGAAACAAGCGGGATTTTTCCGGAATGGAAGGTGAGAAGGCCTTATGATGGAAAATCACCATATGAACTCTTCTTTATGGTTTGGGTTGGGCAGTTTTGAGGAGGCTTAGCTACCAACGAAACCATGAAAATTGAAAATGGAAAATGGCTGGGACTTGGGGAGCCATGTTTCACGGGAGGAGTAGCGGCTGGAATGCTGGAACACGTTGCGGTTGGTTCGTCATATATTTTTCAAATGACAACAAGCGAAGCGAGAGATGGCTGTACCTAAGATCCAACTCAGTACGTCCAGATTCACATAAGAGGTTAGGAACAGTAGACGCACACCCCCCCGGAAACGAAAGTCATAAAGAACCTGAAACATGATTCATCCGGATCTTTACGGACATCATTTGATGGGGCAGAAAAATTGATGATTTGGAGGATACCTTATGTCACAGTCCCAAAATGATGATCACTTTCTGACTGGTGCGAGTTGTGATGAGCAAATGAGCAAAAGATGGCCACTAAATGACGAGCAAATGAGCAACTGGGTGGTTTTTAAGCACTTGCCAGCTTTGAACGGTTGCGAGGATGGGACTAGCATCCAGTCAATTATTTGGGCAGTTTTCTTTTTGACAGTTCCAGATGGATGTAAATCACACTGAGTACCTTGAGTACATGGATACACGTTTGGGACCGGCTTTTCCTCCGGGAGCATTTTCAGGTGAACCATGGTAAACTTCAGGGGTCACGAATGGCTTAATTTGGAGAAACTCATCCCACACTGGTTGAAATCCTACACATCACAAGGGTTGAAATTTAAGTTAAGACATAACCCACTGTGCCACGGTGCGCCTTTCCGCCGGTTCCGGCCACCAGACGAGAGCTCTGCCGCCGTTGCGGCCTGAAGCCAGATGATTTGAAGATGGAGGCCAGGGAATGGCTCATGATATGTTGTTGTTGTTGTTGTTGTTGTTGTTGTTGTTGTTGTTGTTGTTGTTGTTGTTGTTGTTGTTGTTGTTGTTGTTGTTGTTGTTGTTGTTGTTGTCGGCGTTGTTGGCGTTGGCATCATGGGAAAGGTCGGCTCTTTGAAGCAAGAAGGGCCCGGGGGAAATGCCTCCCAACATCAGATGCGTTTCCACGGATTGAACGACCATCAGCTGGACTCAGCAAAAATGGACTGAATCCTTTCGAACAACCCCCAAAGTGGCGATATTTTGGTAGAGCAATGAAAAAAACCCTGGTTGTTTAGTGCACATAGGATATTATACTACCCAGTTCGCCAGTTATATGGGGATTATGATAAACCAATATAAGGATCCCTATTAACCAACCAGGATTCAACGGCAACTAAGGGACCCGTTTTGTTTTTTTTCGTGGCTCGGTCCGTTGTCGAACATCAAGTTTTGGGATTGACAAAAACATTTGGGACTCCTGGTAAGGGCAAGGAATCAATCATCAATCATCCAAATGGGTGTTTCCAAAAATAGGGGTACCCCAAAATGGATGGTTTATAATGGAAATCCCTATTAAGATGGATGATTTGGGGGTACCATTATTTTTGGAAACACCCAAATAAGAAGGTTACTAAAGAGCCAGTGACGTCAGTGTTTTGTTTTTTTTGCTGGCCAGCCTGAAAAAGACACCGAAAAAAACAGACGATATTCATATTCTATTCCATTTTTGCTTAAATGATGACATGACGGTGGGATAAAGGTGAATTCAAGTAGTGAATAGTTTTCAAGGGCTGAGGCCCCTTTGAAATGGCCGGCCAACCCTTGGATAGTCATTTAGAGGTTGCCTATCACATCTTCAAAACCATTGGTAAAATCACGACTTTTTCCGTGGATTTTTCCGAGTGTTTGGAATCGGATGACTCAAGATGATCTTGTGAACTTCTCTCAGGGGCACTGAACTTCTCTTGCTATGAATGGTTTCAACCTTTCTGTTAGTCATGTTTATATGGGGGGACATACTGTTGATCGAAGACCTGGGATGAAACAGAAAGCCCCGTCGTAAATGATAGGATAAATAAACTTACCTACCTTAAAGGGTCACCGGATTTCCGAACCATCGACAGTACATCAAAAAATTGGACCATTTTACCTACATGTTTCAGCCACTTGCCATCCACTTGCAAAAGGCTGCATGGAACGAGACCTTGTGGCAGAGAGCTCATCGTCTGTGGCCTGACCTTGACTTTCGGAAAACTAGGGTGAAGATGTTGGATATCTGGAAAGGGACCAGTGCCACCAAGCCAAGAAAGAACATCTAAGGGGCCCACCCCTGTCTGCCACGTTTTCCCCAAGAAATAGCAGGCCTTATGATAAGGGATTATGAACCACGGGCTATTCCCTTTTTCGGCCCTGCTAGCCTCGCGGGCGCATCAGGGGTATTGCCGATTTCGTTGATAACAACAGCGACAAGAACATCAGCAGCAGCAACGAGAAAAAACAAGAACAAGAAGAAGAACAACAACAATTATCAACAACAATTATCAACAACAATTATCAACAACAATTATCAACAACAATTATCAACAACAGCTGATTGATGTGTTCTTTTCAAAACACTTTTCATTAAGTCAAAAACGTTTGGAACGTTTTTCGGTGGAGGCTTCCATGGCTGGATCAAAATGATGTCCACCGAAAGTCATTGTGAATCCATACCTTTACTTGGATGTCCCAGGAAGTTAGTAAATGGTTTAGGTAGGTCATAACCCATCTACTAACCATTTCCTAAATTCCTGGGACATCCAAGTATCATCGTTTGAAAGATAGTGGTGGCAAGTGGAAGGTGAGCACCTAGCAGTGATAAATGGATTTGTTTCACCCCTATTTTTAATGGCCTTGTTAATGGGTAACTGGGGTTATAACCCTACTTATAGGAGGCGGGGTGATAGGTGACCCCGTGAAATTCTGCACATTTCGTATTTTCGCCTGCACGCCGTGCAAATTTCCGTTATCGGCAAACGCGCGCAATGGTTTTTTGGGGTGGGGTTGGGGTGGGGGGGGGGGGTGGGGTGCAATGACATGCACTGTACTTGCACACATGTTCGATGCTACGCAATTGTGCTTGCGCACAATGCTACGCAATTGCAATTGCACACATGTTCGATGCTGCGCAATTGTACTTATATAACACATGTTCGATGCTACGCAATTGCACTTGCACACATGTTCGATGCTACGCAATTGTACTTGCGCACATGTTCGATGCCACGCAATTGCACTTGCGCACATGTTCGATGCTACGCAATTGTACTTGCGCACATGTTCGATGCTACGCAATTGCACTTGCGCACATGTTCGATGCTACGCAATTGTACTTGCGCACATGTTCGATGCTACGCAATTGTACTTGCGCACATGTTCGATGCTACGCATTTGCACTTCCCAATAGATCAGGTTAGACTAAATTCTATGGAATAGACAATAGGTTATTTTCTGACTATTAGTTATCTTTGCAAGTTGACTATTAGTTATCTTTGCAAGTTGACTAAAATTCAAAGAGAAGGCGGTGCATAATCCGGGGCTTGCCTTGGCATGTCACCAGGAATGAACTGGATGAAGGTCTTCAGAGAGGCCCAGAATTTTTTGGCGTGTGCCAAAAGATAACAAGGAAGCCATATGCAGAGTTTCATCCTGTTCTCAATAACAAATGCTCAGCCTTCGTCTTCACAAGAACAAGAGAGCTTTGAGTGGACAGAAGGAAAATTCGCACAACTCTCTCCAGGAGCAGGTTTGGGAACTGCCAGTGGAGCTTTTTTGTATGCTCAAAGTGACGAAGCCGAACCGCATCACTTTGCAGCTTTGGCAAGGTGGAAGGAGAAGTTTTTTCCAGCGCAACCTATTCCAGAAACTTCTGCTGCAGAAGCAGGCGAAGAGAAGGAAGAAGAAGAGGAAGAGGTTGACCCAGAGGTTCCAGACCCCTTGCTTGCAGAACTTTCAGTATGAATGATGGCACAAGTATGCAGGTCAGGGGCTCTGTCGAGATGGTCGTATCATGAGAACCCATGCACCTTGTGCCTATGCAAGGGTGGTAACCAGCCAGGCTCTTGGCTGGATTTTCGATTTGAAGCTGACTGGCAAAGCCACATGTTGTCAGCCAAGGCATGGCTTCAGTGGGATAAGAAAAGCCAAAATCCAATATTCACAGCCAAAGGCCTGACAGGGATCAGCGTAGGATATGATTACATGCATTGCAAATACCTGGGAACCGACTTGGTACAATATGGAGCCATCATGTTTCTTCTGACCCATGAGATCATGCCAAAGGATAAGCATGAGAACCTCAAAGATTTTTGGTCACATTGAAACACATACCAATGTGAAATCCAATGGCATATTGAAATGCTTGGTGTTCATGTGAGCCAGTCGGATGTGACACAAGTTTTTTTTAAATAGATGAGTCTGATGAAGACTGTGATGTATAGATCAATCTCCATCATGAAGAGTAATTGTATTTCTTTGGATTGACAAATGCCATTGAATAATAGAAGTGTATAAAAGTGTTTCTTTTTGCAAGCCCATTGTGGCTATGGTCTCTTTCAAGCCTTCCATGGCTTCAGATGGATGTCACTGTATGTTTATGTCGACCGCAGCCATTTAAGGTGATGTTTCACTGCAAGAAATGTTTGACAATGCATTTCTGACAGTACTCACTCAAAGAAGAAACAATTACAAATCAAGACTTCAGTTGGTAAAATTTTTACGAGCATATATTTTTCTTACAGACATTGATTTTCCCTAAATTCAGAATCTGAATTTAAGGAATCCTTTGATGACCCTTAAGTTCATATTCTGAATTTAAGGCCTCCATTGATGACCCTTAGATTCATAATCTGAATTTAAGGCCTCCATTGATGACCCTTAAATTCAGAATCTGAATTTAAAGCGTTAAGTGAATAAGTTCACATTCATAAAAAAATCCAAAATATCAATACGATTCGCACTTTCCTTGATCCCTAGCTCAGCAATGTCGGATGCTGATGAGTGCTTTGCAGAACCTGGCCTGGCATGGCACCTGCTGGGCTACAATGTGGCCAAGGAGGAGCCACAAGAGTCATCTCAGTGACTTGAATCAACTATTTCTTTTTTTTTGAATTATTGCCACATTCAGGTCTATGATGGCGCAACCTGTTCCTGGAAGCCCTGCAAACAGCAACAAGACTGTTTGTCCACCCAGTCCTGCTACTCCAGATGGTTCAGAGAAGACCTTTTGTGATGAGTGCCTTGGGATTTTGATTTTTTTTCATGTTGGGGATCAACATTTTTGATTTAATTTGGTTTTGATTTTTTTCTGTACATTATCTATGTCATCAAGCTCAGGCAGACAGAAGCGCCTAGCCCAACAGAGCCTGTGGGTCAGTTGATTTCTGACAAGGGCATCGGCATGGAAGAGTTTGAGATGGTGGTTGAAGAGGAACCACCAAGGCCAGCTAGCAGCAAAGGAGATCCAAGTGACCGAATGGGCGAAAAAAAAGATGCTGCAGGATGGCGTCTTGGATACAAAAAGCCTGTGGAGAAGGACAGCAGCCCAATTACCAAAGGCACCATGACCAAAGCTGATGAGAAGAAACTTTGCCATGGCTGGCTCAACAAGTTTGCAGTGGCTTCAATTTCTTCTTCCCCTTCACTTGTTCTCATCTTTACCTTCTTATGACAAGGTTCCCATGGCTGCATTGCAGCCAACATGCACATCAATCCATGCCGAACAAAAAAACATTGCCGCCAAGAAAAAAGATGCAATTCAAGGGAAAATGTACTACATGTTTCCATCAAATTGCCATCCCTTCTTTCCGTGGCATGGCAGCCATGTCTAGCCAAAAACATTGTTTGACCCCTGGCAAATGATTTTTTTTTGGCAATTGGTAAGTCTTTTTTTTCAACCCTTATAACTAGATAGCTAGGACTTATTCGAAGGAAGTTTAAATAGAAACTTCCGACAATATGGACAGTTGAAAAGCAGAGTAGAGTAGTCAAGTCAGTCGACAGAAGATGCAATAGC